>CM046663.1:122222422-122419922 GCA_025594165.1 Tamias sibiricus | reverse complement strand
GGTGTGGATAAAAGAACAGCCACTCGTGTTTGGATGGCACTTATCCACGTGTACCTCACACATAGTTTAGCAGGCCCAAATGTTAGTTCTGAATTAGTCATTGTCCATATACATAAAGTACATTTCTAAAATGCACTGTTATAATTTATAATTGATTTCCAGTGGCGGCAGTACCAAACCCTTTACTTGTTCTGTTTTCTGCAGCTCTGCCCCTAATTTATGCAACAAATAATGTTACTCAATGAAATGATTCTTATTATGATAGTGGTATTAATATAAACAGCAACAACAGATAACACCTGAGAGCTTGTAAGGTACCAGGCACTGTGCCAAACACTTTACACGCAACAATATCTCACTTCTAACCCATAACTCTGATAATGACTGACTACCTTTCCCCATTATTACAGATGAGGAAACTGAGGCTTAAGCAGATCAAAGTCAAGTGCCCATGTTAAAACTAGGATTCAAACCCAGGTCTTCTGACTGCTGACAGGTACCCTTAACCAGGATCCTGCGTGGCCTCTATAATTAAGTTTACAACAACCTTCTCTATGCATGCACAAGGCTAGCAGCTTCTACAAAGATCTGACTTATGGTTGCAGAAGTACACTCCTAATTCCAGTACTTTGATCATTTTATGTATGGAAAAAAGTTTCACTTAAATCCAGACCTAGTTGTCTGAGAGCAGATTTTTAAAAGAAACCAAACATCAGGCTATGCTGGCCAAGGCTTGCTTGAAATTCACTCTCACACTGATAGAAAGAAGTTAATTAGCTCAATCCAGTCAATGTCTGATTTTATTAAATGCTAGGAATTAAATGAAGATTTTAACATAAATAAATCAAAGAAAAGGTCTCCTGTCTACCCCAATCCCCCAATTTCCCCCCATGTGGATGGTGTGTTAATTGGATGCTTTCCAAAGGGAAAAACAGACCATTTCTTAACATCTGATTCTTGAGAGCCCAGAAATGTATTTTCCACATAATAGATATAAATAATGAACACAGGGCTACATTAATTTTAATCCATGTTAAATATGGTTTCTGGGTTGTGTTTATTTGTAACACATTCCTCTCTGTGCTATTTCTCTCCTCTCTACCATGTCACTATTTAGCCTGAAATTTCACAATATGAAAATGAAAAAAAACAAACCCAATCCTAATTATCTCCTGCAGGATCATAAAAATAACATTAATAAAATGTGGTAAATATCAGCAGTGATCATTACCAGGCCCACATCACCAGAAAATGAAATGCAGCACCCCAAAGCAAGAAGGATTAAAGCAAGCCCGCCACCATTAGGCACACACACATTAGCATATTTGCTCTGTAAGCAGATTTAATGGTAATAATAAAGTTGTCTTTAATCTGAACTGGACAAAAATTTCAAATGTACGTGGCTATGCACAGACTCCTTGGCATCTGTACACCGCTTTATATTTTTCAAAGCACTGTCAAACCCTTTATTTCATCTTTGCATCCCAGTTTCCTTCAATCAAAAGCAGGTATAACAAATCTCATTTTACCTGACAACTGAGACTGCCAAAAGGGAGAATGATGGGACCTTCCTGGAGTTGCCTCATGAGACAACAAACTGAGGCCCCAGGGCCCAGACCCATGATCTTCCCACTAGAATAGCCTTTCTTTTGGATAAAACCACATGACAACAAGGACCCCTAGTTGTCATATGAAAAGGTAAATGAAAACACAGTCAGTCATAATGAAAAGTAAATAAGGTCTCTTACCAGGGACTACAAGAAACACAGCAGATGTTACCCTGCGGTGGACAGTAATAAGCAAAATTCTTCTATAACTCGGTCACCAACACATCCATATAGGTAGAATGGCTTGGAAAAGTGCACTAGGGACTCAGATGTAGAGAAACTTGATTGGCCAGTTCGTGACACAGATTGCTGTATTACTTTACTAGTATAAACAAGACGAGGTAGCAAGTTGCCAAAGTAAAAAGGAAACTTTGGTTCCTGTCATAAAATGTCCCATATGTTAAATTTTAATATACTGAAGGAAATTCAAGTACATTATCAACTATTGACAGGTACTTATGGTTATAAGAAGATAAGCAAAAGACATTAGCCTAAATAAATAAATAGATATAACAGCATGCAGCTGGGCTCTAATGAATTAATTCCCTAATTGGCCTTCCCTGAACCCCACAGCAGTCTCCATTAGGCCTTCCTGTACAATCCATACATCAATAACAGGATGTTTTTATATCTAAGTCTCTGGGCCAAGCCATCTCACTGGCCTTGACTACACCTTAGGAAGTAAGAATAAACAAGGGGCAAGTTGAAGTTTAGCAACAACAAAAGCTGCGTTGTTGCACAAGGAATCGTGTTTAAAAATTGGGGCCAGAGCCTGGTACAGTTCTTTGATCAATAAACATTACTTGGAGTGAATGTATTTTTCTGGAGGTACAGAATGTGGGCTGGAAGAACAGAGGGGCCTTGTGGAAACATTCGAATTACTCAGTCATGTAGGACAAAAACCAGATTATCATGTGAGTTCAAAGAACTGGCTGTGGTCATTATTGCTAGACTCACACCCCCTAAAGACAGGCCATGTGCATGGGGCAGAACACAATGACACATGTTTGAGATGTTTTCAGAATTATCCTAAAGATAATCTTGTCCAGTGGGTCTCAGTCTTTCCTGTGCATGACCTTCACCTTTTCATATGACAGCGAACGCTCAGAAGGCTTCACAAAACACAAAGTTGCTGACCCCTACCCAGAGAGTTCTGATTCAGTGCTTCTGAGGCAGGGCCTGAGAGTCTGTATCTCGAACAAGTTCACTGGTGACGATGCTGCTGCTGCTCTGGGGACATCACTTTGAGAACCCTCCTCTTGTCCAAGGTCTTCATTCAGAGAGGTGGAAACCCAGAGAAGGGAAGTAACTCGCTCACAAGGTCAACACCCAGTAGCTCATTCCCTGGTGTCTAAGGGATCCTTTTTGTTGTGAATTGAATTGTGTCACCCTAAAATTCACATGCTAAAGTCTTAACCCCTCATATATTAGAATGTGACCTTATTTGAAAATAGGGTCACTGCTGATATAATACTGAGATAATACTGGACTAGGGTAGGCCCCTAATCCTATGGGACTGACTGTTGTTCTCATAAAAGGGAAATTTGAATACAGACACACACACAGGGAAATACCATGTGACATGAAGACACAGGTCACATGGATGTTTCCCCAAGTCAGGGAAAATGGAAGATGACCACCAGCCACCAGCAGCTAGTGGGGAGGCAGGCAGAGAGCCTCCCTCACAGGCGGTGGAAGGAACTGACCCTCGTGACACCTTCATCTTGGACTTCTAGCCTCCAGCAGTGCGACACAATAAATCTCTGTTGTTTGAGGCACCAGTTTGTGGTGAATTGTCACAGTGACCCTGCTAATCTAATGCACCTTTAAAGGAGACTGCCAGTGCTAAGGAGAACATCTCCCCGAGGGAATGTTACCAAGCAGCCCCAAGCCCCAACTCCTCATCCCCCTCTTTCTCCAACTCAGTCCTCTCAGAAAATTCTCCTATCCCTCCACTGAGAACAGGGCCTCTTCTGTCTTTCAAAGTCTACGCTCAAGGCTTGGCTCTATTAAGGGTGTAAGTCTGCAGTGACCTCTTTCCAAAGCCATGTGGCCCTAGTGGTAGGGACCCTTCGTCTTGCGCACACTCAGACCCAGTGTGCCTGCTTCTAGGGCTTCCAAGGAAAGAAATCAAGATCCACATGGAAGAACATGTGAATGAATATGTGTCCTGTGAAATGAATAATAGTGAAATAAACAAAGGAAAAACTTGCTATGAGGATGTGAGGTTGTCATGAAAGCACTTTTCATTAGGAAATTATACGGAAAATGCACATTCTGTAAAATCGAGTAAAAAGGCAAGATATAAAATACATTTTAAAAGTAGAAGAATGCGAGAAGGAAATACCTTAAAAATTAGGGTTTAATTTCAGTGCTGGCAAGACTATTGGAAATATTTTCCTTCTACATTGCTTCTTCTTTGAAGAGCATCTATTATTTTCGTAATAGAAAAGATCATTTGGCAGGGTGGGTTCCTGGGATACGCAATGTTTCCTTGCTTGTCTTTGTTCCTGTATTCCCTTCCATCATGTTGCCCTGTCATACCACAAAGTCACCTAAAATCTATAAAAGGTTTGATAATTCTGTCCCCACAAGGAGGAAGGGCCTTTTGGTTTGAAGACTGGATGCATCCCTTATAATCTGACTCAAACTGCTTTCCTCCCCATTAGAGAAACATAAAGTTGGCAGGATTATATACTCATGCACATAAGGTTTTCTCCCTTTTCCACCTCTGGTGCCTGAGGTTCATTTCTGCCTCAAATCTCTCCAAGTGGTTCTCCCACGAAGAATAATACTCACATTTATCATCCTTTGTCTTTTAGCTGCTTTCTTTTATGTAACCAGATTTTTTTGTACCACCACTGTCTAAAGTTCTGCCTTTGTCATATTGTCCAAGTTCAGTAACTAGAAACTGATCTGGGTTAAAACATGTCTTCTTCTAAACATCACTATCCTTGGGAAATGTGAAGTGATCAGGCATTCACACTTTAGTATGAATTAGCTCCAAGCTGCTTTTTTCCTCATATCCAACTGAGAGTATTTTAAACTGAGGAACTGGAATTCAGAAGGGAAGATGACATGTTGTGAAGAGAGGGCACTGACCAGGCTGGGGGTATTCAGCATTTGAGAAATAGAGTAACAGAAGGTAGGAAGGAGGGAAGAAGGTGAAGGAATGTGACAAAGACAAATTAAACCCAGGGCAGAGTTCTGCTGGATGGTCCTACTTGAGTAGTTTTAATCCTCTTTTATTTTTTTGCAGAAAGAGAATGTCTATAGTAGTTTATAACTAATGTTCAAAGTAAACAGTATCATCAAAAGTTTTAAAATTATGTGACTAACAAACGATCTGGAGCTTCCTCTAATACTGAACAATGAATCATTAAACAGCTGAACATAAGTTAAATGATATTAGTCAACGCTGAACATAAGTTAAATGATATTAGTCATTTTGCACGCATGGGTAAATGTGTAAAATATATAAACATGTATATATATATATATATATATATATACACACACACACACATATATATAGCATGTATATATGTAGAACTGTATATATGAGCATGTGTATATATACACATGTATAGATGTTAAATTAAGATGTAGATGTGTAGACATACACAGGGTAGGCTTTCATAATTTCTCAACAGAGTTCTTAACCCTGATAAGAAATCCAACAACAACAACAAAAAACCCTTAACATCATATGCAAAAAAGTACGTCTGTGTGTGCTTGCTTCTGGGTAGAGGTCCACAGTTGTGAGCAGGTTCTCAGAGGGCAAGTCACTGTGGTAGGGACCTACTGGTGGCTGTGACACAAACCCATGCTGTGCAAGGCTCCTGGCTTTTACACCCTTGACGCAGCTTCTCACATACAAGTCCTCAGCAAAGAGGAGCAAAGCCAGGATGGTGATGCACTGGACAGAACCTGGCCCTCTTCTTCCCCACACAGACAATGTTGCTGGAGGCTTGATGCCAGGGCCCTGCCCCTGGCACCCAGGTGGTTCCTCCACATGGGGTAGGGCAACAGGTGGGAGGGGCTTGACTAGGTTTCCTCTAAGACTCTTTTGGTCCCAAGGAAGTAAATGAACACGCTGACATTCTCAGATATGCCACTCAACTCTGAAAGGCAGATCCATTTTCTTTCCAAATTTGCTCCTGGCTGTACAACTCAGTGGCACATTCCATCTCCTTCCTCTTCCCTTCTTGAATATGAATCCATAAGACTTTAATTATAAGAAAAAAAAACTTCTCTCAAAATCAAAATGCCACATTTATTAGAGGAACCAGGCAGATCTTTTAAACCCAAATGCTTTGGGGATGCTCCTTTGGGAATGCTCCAGGCCCAGGACCCATCGTACTTCTTCAGGGCAAGACAACAGTCACTGATGTGTACAACGATAAGCCAAAACCAACACAAAGACCTGCAATGATAAATTCACTCTTGTGAATTTTCTAAGGCAGGAATGTGAGCAAACACATTTTATAATGTTTCTAACAAGGTAACCGGAAAATTGAATTGACCGGAATCCCATTCCCAAACCATCCCAGTTAAGAATTATACACCTAGTTACAGACTCATTCAATTCCAGCTTAATTTAACATTTACTCACAGCAAAGGGAAGGCATGACAAAGGGAGCCTGGGTCTGCCATCATCAGCAAGACACAGAGGTGCCCCTACACAGCCCTCGGGACCGTGACCCACCCACCTACCCTCCTCTTTCCCGTCCTCTGTCCTCCCACCCACAAGTGGCAGCCACGCCATGGACATGCGTTTCCATCACCAGCACCATCTTCAGCGAGGCACGCGGGCTACAGCTTTCAGTTTATAAACCTGTAACTTGGATACCATTTCCTTTTTTGCCCTCTGCACAAGCCCATAAACATCCCCAGCTCTGGCTCATGATGGGTTCTGTGCTCTAATGGAAGCTCCCTCCTGGATATCCCAAAAGAGAAAGATGTGTCTGGTAAGTGGGAGAGGTCAACGCCGAGCACAGCTATTTATTACATATACTGCGACCAGATGGATCTAACTCATCCATCAAAGCCCTCGTCATCCTCATCACATTAGCTTCTTATAAAAGCCTCCTGCTCTTTCCCCTCACAGTCCAGCTCTGCTGCTTCTCTCCTCCTCTCTCTCTCTCTCTCTCTCTCTCTCTCTCTCTACCTCTGTCTCTCTCTCACTCTGGCTCTCTCTCTCTCATGCACTTTCAGGAAAATGAACCCTCTCTAACCCCATTGCTGTTCTCCTTAAATCATGGCTACCCATCACTCCGTGGCTATTTTTAAACTTTACTTTTATCAATACTCATCCTGTAGCTCAGGGAGATATTAAAACTGTACTGGGGCAAGGAAGGGCGTTTCTGACACTTGCTCCCTCATTCATCAGTTCCTCATAGGCCCGTTGGTGACAATGAAAAGATTTCACAATACCGTGCAGCAGAAACTCATTCTCCTGCTCATCCATCATGCTCAGCCTAGCAGCAGTTCCACTGACCTAATCTGCAATGCCTCGGTACTCGCTGGAGATTTCTTAAAGGCACCCTTCATTGTTGTTGGTAACAAAGAATAGGCCTGGGCCATTCGATAAGGAGGCTAAATGGTGCAAGGATTAATGAAATATTCCTTCATCTCCCCAGTCCTGGGTTCAAAGACTGCGGGGCGGGCAAAGTCGAGCATCTTCTAAAGGCTGAACTCCGTGTAGCTCACTAATGGTCCAGCTGAGCAGGCTCCAATGCAAAGAGCATTTCTTGGGCCACAAGAGGAAGAAGGGCCCCAAACTGTGAGTACCTTCAACAATCCATTTCTTCATTTGTTCACTGATTCATTTGCTCATTATTGTAAACACTCTTTAAATACCTCCCACATATTAAGTTTTACAGTAAGCACTGGGATCAGAAAGGTGGGGAGTGTAAACGTCAGTTGCAAGGAGCTCATGCTTAGTGGAGGGAAAGAAAAAAAAAAAAGCAGAGATTTAAATGCCAAAAGTCATGGCAGACTGCTAACTGGCCCTGGCACACCTGCCCCCTTCTTCCTTTCAAGAACTGAATTCCCTTTGAACTGTAGCGGAGTCCATGGCAGCTCTGCTGAACACTCCATCTTCCAGCTACCCTGGCAGCTCAGTGATGCCATGTGACAAAGAGCAAGCCAACAGAGTACCAGTAAAGTGTTGTGTGCAAAGTTGATATTATATCCTTAAAAGGGACACTGGCTGTGCTTCATGCTACCTCCTCTTTCCTCATGAGATAGAACACAACACTGGGCTGGTGAGACAGCTGTGGCCATGAAGACATGGAAGACCAGATGAAGACTGGCAAGACCAACCAGGCAGATGGAGCCTGAGTCCCTGAATGACCCCGGGGAGGAAAAAGACTACAGGTATTCGATGACCCTGAACTGGCAATGATCCAAGCCCTGGCTGCAGAGACTAGACATGTGTGAAGGTGGTGGAATAAAGGGGGCTTAGACATCCAAATGTGTTTGACCTTCAGAGCTTTCTGAATAGAACCCAGAGGACAAAGGGCTACACTACAGGTCCTCATGTGTTTTGCAGCTGACATCAGTCCCACTTAAATGCCCAGAATTAGGACAAATGAGAGGCAATTCAGAGACCCCAATAGATAAACACAATAAGCACTCCTGATTCATTTAAGTTCACAGACCATTTCCCCCTTACCCTCCAGCTTGTTCCTTGCTAAGCAAAACAAAACAAAACCCTCTGGAGAGTGCTGCAGTTCTTAATGGCCAATGCTGTTCATTCTGCTGCCTACTTAAGCATTCTTTGGACTATTCTAATTTCAGATCTCTGTCCTCTCTCTGGAATGAAACACAAGCTCCCTGAGGGTAAGAATCACATCTTTAGTTTCTCTTGGCATAGGCCTCAGCAAGCCACAGACACTCCAAAAAAATAAATAAATAAACACCACCAACAACAACAACTTAGAGAGAACTGGAAAACCAAAGAAATGAAATAAGGGAGTCACTGAGCAAATTCTGTGAAAAAATAAAACACTAGTGCTGGAAGCAGTATTTTATAATACAAAGGCAGAAAGAAAGAATCCTTAAGAAATGAAGATTCAGGGCTGGGATTGTGGCTCAGCGGTAGAGCGCTCGCCTAGCACGTGCGCGGCCCGGGTTCAATCCTCAGCACCACGTACAAATAAACGCATTGTGTACAACTAAAGCAAATAAATAAATATTTAAAAAAAAAAAAAAAAGAAATGAAGATTCAGTCAGGCGCACTGGCACACGCCTGTAATCCCAGCAGCTCAAGAGGCTGAGGCAGGAGGATCATGAGTTCAAAGCCAGTCTCAGCAAAAGCAAGGTGCTAAGCAACTCAGTGAGACCCTGTCTCTAAATAAAATACAAAATAGGGCTGGGGATGTGGCTCAGTGGTCAAATGCCCCTGAGTTCAATCTCTGGTATCCAACAAAGAAAAACAGAAATGAAGAATCCTAAAGAATACTAAGAGCAAGAGCTCACAGCCAGATAATGGTAAAGATCTCCCAAAATATGATCCTTTAGGATCTTTTCAGGATAGAAGAATACCAACCTGGGACAGAAACAAAAGCAAAGCCATGTTACAAATACAAGGTCACTCACCCAGAGCACTCTTGGTCACAATCCCTCCCCTCTAATCCTACCCATGTCCCATCACAAACTCCAGTTGAGAGCCCAGAGGTGGCTGAGGTGGTGAGAGTGTGGGACACCTTCATGGGGTGTAGAGGCAGGGACACCAGTAGCACAGTCATATTCTAGACCTGGCTCTCGAACCATTCTGGAGCCTAATCAAGAGGCCCCTCATTAATTCTGAATTAGAAATGGCACCAATTCCCCAGCCAGTCACAATACTAAAACTCCAATCTCCTCTTCTCCAAGCAAAATATCCCTATCTTATAAGATACCTAATGAATAACATATAAAAATGTTTTATTTAAAATTAGTTGAATCTAGTATGCTGTTGATTTTAATACATAGGATTTTTATGTACCACTGAGAAAAACAAAGCTATTACACTACAACAATTCTCTCCAATCACCTTGAATTCTTACTTTGTACTTACTAAAACAGTTCTTTTGGACTAATTTAGACATGGATTTTATCACTCACATATATTTATTTTCAAAAATGAATTATATGGGATGAGGTATTCCAGAAACTTCTACTCATTGCCTGACTCTTGGTATCAATCTTTAACTCAGAGTTTAGCACTGCTTTTGATTTCGTGCAAAATATCATCTTCTCTGTCTATCAAGAGTGTAGAGAATGCAAGCTACCAACACACATCCTGTAAGTCTGGATACTAGCACCCTGAATCTTACCAAGAAATGTCAGCAGAAGGTTTCCAGACAACAACCAGACTTATAGTCTTTCCATGAATGGTCCATCAGTGGTGTGTTGACTGAAACTGCTGGGGTCACAGTTCAGAAGAGCCACCAGGAATAGCTGCCAAGGCTGCCAAGCACAGGCAGAGACAAAGAGGCTACAACAGACTCCGGTCATCAGCTCTTCTTCATAAGACACCATGACTTAGAAAGATCCACCCCCACTGCAGATGTATTAAAATGTGAAAGAGCATGCATCCTAGCAACATGGACTGCAGTATTACTTTTAGTGGACATTTATTATATTATCTTCCCAGAACTGCACATGAGCTTATGGCAAGGGACCTGCTATCATGGGATTGGCTTCTAGCCACAGAAGTAGATGCTTGACTCCAATCTTAGGACTACAGTCAACACTCTACCCCCAGCTGGCTATATAAGAATCACAAGCCAAAATCAGGGTGTAAAGCAGGATACACTGTAATCCAGGGGTACAAGGGAGGGAGGAGTCACCTTTCTGGCTTATTCAGGTTGCAGGCAGAGTCCAGTTCCTCACAGCAGCAGGTCTGATGTCACTCCTTGCAGTCTGCCAACTGGAATCCACTGTCTGCTCCTAGAAGCTGCCCAATACCTTCTCACAAAAGTCCCTCCATCCTCAAACCAGCAATGACATGACAAGTCTCTTTTATGTTTCAAGTATCTATAACTTTCTCTGCTTCCATCAGCTGAAAAAACTGCTATGCTTTTGAGGCCTATGTGTTAGATCTGCCCCCCCCCACACCCCGTATAATCTCCCTTCTTTCAAAGTTCACTGAACCACATAACATAACATGTAACATAACAATTGGGCAGTGATATCTCATCATATCACAGGGTCTAGGGCCTAGGAGGTGACAATCTTGGGGTGAAGGTAGATTTCTGGAATAAAATTCTCCACTATGATAGACTTCCCATGAACTGTGCCTTCTGGTAGAACTCTGTATTTCCTTAAGCTAGACCAAGTTTGATTTCTGAGTCCTAATACACTAGTATATTACATAGAAGTAAAGACTAACCATATTGACACTGACCATCCCATTTTTACCAAGGTGAAGCAGATAGCACTATTCTTAATCTAAATAAAACTATTCCCAGTTCCATTTGGGAAAACCTTCTGGAGTTAAACGATCAACAACAGTGAAAATGGCCCCCATGTCTCAACAGGAAGCTGAATATTGCCCACCTACCTCATTCAGGGATAGCAAAGCAATGGTCAGGAACCCCCAAAAGACACTTTAATTAAGGAAAACAAAACAAAATCCAAGACACATATTTTAAATCCCACACAAAATAGGGAAAGTACATCTTTAAGCTTTTGTTCTAATAACTTCAGGTCATCTGCCTTAGAATATCTTAATCTAATCACTATAAATGATATTTTCCTGTCATGATATCCTTAGCAAGGCTTCCACTCAGAATAAGTATCCCTCCTTCACCTTGCCTGGCCAAAAACATTCCAATATTCTTTCTAATGTGCGATCAAAGGGAGAGCAAAAGGTACAGGGAGAGAGAGAAAGAATACAAACGTATCTGGAGAAAACAATTTCAGAATTTTTCTTCAACACTTATCTCCAAAATGGCCCATTTGATTCATGAACATCTCTAATGTATATCATCAGTGACTGAAGGAGTTTTTTTATATGATTTTTGACAATTTAACAAGTCCTCCTGACAAATTAAATGGTTGTGTTGACAACTTAACTGTACTGCCAATCAATATTTTCAATTACTTTCATTGTCATTCAGAAAAAATACAACACGAGGTCACACCGTGGTAAAACCAAGGAAAGAAAATAAAACAAGGAGCAATCGGTGGGGAGGGGGCAGGAGACAGGGAGGGCACCAACTTGAAGGCACAGCACAGAATCATCCACTCGGGGACAAGGGGACCCCAGGGTTTCTGGGACAAGCCTGGAAAATGGCACTTCCCTTGGGTGATGCTCTCAGACTCCACAATGGAGATTTTCCTCTTCCTCTGAGCTATTTAAAAGTCATTAGATTTGAGCTGTGGACACACAGCATTTTATTAGAAGGCCCTCCTTTCAGGCATTGGCCAACTGTGACTACCACTGTGGCCTCAGTCCTCCGGAAAGGCCCTCCAGGACCCCAGGTAATGTCTCTCAGCCTTTCCAGGGGTCGATTGGTCAGCCTGAAAAATTCAAGTCAGACAACGCCGTGCAGAGGTCAGCCTTCTTAAGCTTTTCAAAGGGGGAGCAGCAAATCAATATTTTCAAATGTGTATTTATCATGTGGGAAGAGAGGTTACCCATGGAGAGGCAAGCAAACATACAGAAATAGCCTAGGATTTCACTGTCCAGAGAGCAGAAATGGAAAAGATGACCGGAAGGTAAAGGCAGATTTCATAAAGGATGATGATGATTATTTTTTTTAATGATCACTCATAGTAAAAGATTAAAAATAGGCACCAGCCCTCTAAGCAAGGAGAATGTTCTACCAGTGTCCTCCCAGGTGCCTGTGACTTCTGGCCTCTCCAGTGCTAGGGGCTGTCCCCACAAGGAGGGAGCAACACAGAGCTCTTCCCTCTACACGCCTGTGTCCTGAAGCGGCCTGTGCCATTTCTCCACCTGCCACACACTGTCTTTCCATCCCCTCTGGCCCTGAACCCACCTCCTCCAGGAAGTTTTCTCTGATTCCCTGAGACTCTCTGTACCTCCAAAATTCCCCAATTGGCTCTGAGTATTTCGCATCTTCTATTGTTGTCTAAATGTGCCACATACTAAGTATTTTAACATTTTTGCTTAATCTCCTTAGAGAACTATAAGGACATTGGGAAAGGACAATTTCAGGACCTCACACTGTAACTGAGTCAGGGATGGCAGGACAGTTTCACTTCAAATGACAACTCCAAAAGGAGGGGAGTAGCTGCCAAAAGCGACTCATAGGCCTCACTGAGAGAAAACTGGGACCACTGGTTATATCTTCTGGGGTGTGGGATCAAGAGATTGGAATACCTGTGTCTTTTCCTCCTTCCTAGTGTTAAACCACGATGATTACACAGTGGTATTAAGGTCTGGATCTGAAATGTCCCCATAAGGCTCATGTATTGAGGGCTTTGTCTGGATGCATCAGTGTTGAAAGGCAGGGCTTTTAGGAAATGACTGGGTGATGAGGGCTCTAACCTCATCAGTGGATTAATCCATTTGATGGATTAATAGTGTGGACTACTGGGAGGTGGTGGAAACTGCAGGCAGATGGGGCATTGTTGGAGCAAGTAGGTCACTGGGTGCATGCCCTTTGGGACTATATCTTGTCCCTGGCCCCTTTTTCTCTTTGTTTCCCAGCTTCCATGAGCTGAGCAGCTTTCCTCTGCCTCGCCCTTCTGCTATGATGTTTCTGCCCAAGAACCAGCTGACTGTGGACCAAAACCACTGAACCTGTGACCTAAAATAAACCTTTCCTCCTCTAAGTTGTTTTTCTCAGGTATTTGTCACAGTGATAAAAACACAAGTGGGTTCTGGATAAAACACTAACTTAAGGGGCTAAGTCATTTACTCAACATTAGAAAGAGCAATCCAGGAGTTCTAAGTCGAAAGTAAGATTCAAACTCATTCATTCATTCATTCATTATTACTGAGCAATCTGTGTGTGCAAAGGGTGAATCTAGGGGGTAGGCAGGCAGAGCAGGACCCTCTGGGTGAGGCCAACCAGTAAGCAACAGAGACCTCAGTGAATGATAAGCAGTATGATCAGTAACATAACAACTGACTAGGTGTGGTAGTGATGCACGCCTATAATCCCAGTGACTTAGGAGGCAGAGACAGGAGTATCACAAGTTCAAAGCCAGCCTTAGCAATTTAGAGAGGCCCTAAGCAACTTAGTGAGACCCTGTCTCAAAATTTTAAAAAGGGTTGGGGACATGGCTCAGTGGCTAAGCACCTATGGGTTTAATCCCCAGTACCAAAAAACTCAAAATAAAAAAAAAAAATGAAAAGAAAATTTTAAAACTATATATAAATATATATTTATATGTACACATAAATATATATTTTTAAATTACAGGCAAATCATATATATATTATACGTAATATATATAACAACTGGTCCCCAAAGAGGGCTTAACTTTAGTAGGGGGAAACAGGAAAAACTTCCCAGGAGAGATGGCACTAACATTGGGCCTTGAATGAGAATTTATTAGGCAGGGATGACAGGAATGAACAGCTCAGGAGAATAAACACGGAATGTTGACTTGGCCCTCAAAGAATGTGCCATCTGGAAGGGAAGAAAAGACAAGTATGAGGATAGCTACAATCCATGGAAGAAGTGGGGGGAGAGACTCACATGAAGTGCTGTCAGAGCTTCTGGCCAGATATGGGTCTTGCAGAGGTAAGTGGTGAATCAAGTGTAGGAAATCCTCAAGGGAAGGGATGCTGAAGGCACAAACTTGCTGAAATGCTACTACAGAAGTCAAGAGGAACGTGGCCATGGTACAGGCCGTGGCCAGGACCGTGGATCCCAAGAAGGAAAGAAGGGTGGAGTTGGCAGGTCTATCAGCAGAGGACTATGCATGCTTGGTCACTGGGCAGTTGTAAGGAATGTCCCTACACAGTAGTGCACACACAGACCTGAACAGGGAGGGCAACATCTGGTTTCCCTTGCAGATCCTGGCATCCTGGCAAGGGCCCTTCTAGATTCACTGCCTCTAGGAACCATGATGATTCTGGAAACTCTCTCCTCCAAAAGTAAAGGACCTAAAGTTCTCTAAGCTTTCAGGAAAAAAAATATTCCTATCACCAAGAAATAGCTGTAACACCAACACATGAGAGCCCTGATAGCATACACATTTCTGCCCCTTCCAAGCTTCTTGACGCAAGGTGGAAATTCTTTGAAAGCAGAAGAAAAGGGAGGTGAGAATTGGTGCCCTTCAGCACACAGCACCTGCAGACCCAAAGACAGCACTCCCGACTGTCCCAGGCAAGCTTCCTCCAGGTCAATGTCGGTGCATCCAAGCCTGCTGTGTCCCAAAGGCAGATCCTCTCCAGCACAAAAGGGGCTCCAAATGGGAGGACATAATGTTGATGCTTCTTGGGACTTGATTCTAATGTCCAGAGGATGAGAGGAGAAGGCTGCAGGACAGTTCTACCCACTCTCCATATTCTCTCCAGGGGTTCCTTAAATTATGCCCCATGTCCTCCCCATCTCTAAAGAAAACCATGAGTCCATCATCCTACCCTGTCCAGAAGTTGACCACTGCTCTTTGAAGCACTTGGGGAACCCCCTGGGACTCTCTGGGCTTCTTTCCATCCTTTTAAGACTTGCGGAGATGCCCTGCAGGTTCAAATATTAGGAGGCATTGTTGAACCAATCACTCCAAGGCCCAGGGTGAAGAAAAACTGAAGGGCTCCAAGATAGAGGCCTGAATTTATGCCTTCTCAGGAAAGGCGCGTAACAAAACCATGCCCCTCCAAGGATAAACCTCTTTTTCAAGTGGCCAGCTATTTCTGGCATTCCTCCACACCCCTCATGCACACACATTCATGCACACCCACATTCAACTCTCCTCTGTCTTTTCTTTGTGGCATGAACAAATATTCCTTTAGTCCTTATGATGATATGGGATAGCAGTTTTTTAAGAAAGAGAGAATAATCTGAAGTCTGGTACATTTCCATCAACACACAAGCACACTGCACACCCACCCATCCCCACACACACAACCTTTCTCTCCCCTTTAAAAAAAAGAAGAAAAAAGAAAAGCCTGGAATTGAAGTTTATACAGGAAAAAGCAGGGTTCTCAAAGCCAGTCCTATGCTTGTGCTACAGAAAAACCAATGGATTTGGCTCAGTTCTGTTAACCATCAGCAATTATCTTCCTGTCAAAGCTAAAGGTAACAAATTTCCCCATATCCAGCAAGGCTATATCACCAACCGGACACCAACATCATCTGACGGCGAGTAAATCACCACAGCAGCCATGGGCCCTGACAGACAAATGCTCTGTCTCAGAAAATCCAGGCCTATCACTCAGAAGGGGGAGAAAGGTTCTCTCAGCTGGTCTCGCAGAGGAGAGATTAAATGTTGCAGATTCGGTAAGTACAGTAGAAAGCAAATCCTAAATATGAGATTATTAATGGACTTTACACTGGTCTTTTTAATCTGTTGCCAACATATGCTCATCTATTTTACCTTGGTCAGCCTTGTTTCCTGATGGACGTAACAGGCAGGAGCAGTGCGTTATCCCAGCCTTAATCAGTGCCAACAGCACAAGAACAAAGTCCCGCTACCTATCAAATGGGGACTACTTTAGCAATAGCTGTTCTTTTATAATGAAGACTGTGTAATAAAAGATACCACTAATATGCCCTGTCCTTACACTTAACAATAACATTCATTTCGTGATATGCTACATAATGGGGATATCAGTTCTTAACCTGCTCGGGAACAAAGTACTGCATTATCACAGGGCCATTGGAAGTTGGCCGGAATTCCCTGATAATCTATGGGTGAAAGCAGCATTTTCTCCCCAAAGGACACAGAGTGCTGGTGTCAGACTCTAAGAGCCACTCTACAATTTGAAAAAAGCCACCTTTAACCCTCACAATTACCAACCATTAAATGTGGGGCTGTTGTGGTTTTTTTTTTTTTTTTTTTTCTTCTTCTTCTTCATTTCTCCTCTTTAAGAGGGGAGTGAGACAATTTTCTTCACGATTTGTGAATATTAAGCAGCACATTATGCAAAAGCACTTGGTCAGTGCTTAGCACATAGTAGGTACTCAATCAGTAGCCACTGTTAAACACACCCACATTTCATGGTATCAAAATGTCATTGCACAAACACTACTAGCGGGATCTCTGCAAGATGATACAGTTGGAGCACAAGTTTCTGCAAAGAAGCTGGCTTTATTCAACAATCAATTCCATTCAAGGCCCATCTGTGAACCCAAAGCTGAAATAGGAATAGTGTGGCCCCAAAAGATATCACTGCCCTTAGCACAAATCCAATCTCTCTGATAAGATAAACTTTATAGAACATAATTATCTATCAGGAACACAGAAACAACCAGCTATAAGACTCAGAAGAGATAGGCAGAAAGAGGAGAGAGCTAGGAACTGGCACAAAGTGATGAGCAGAGTCCAAGGCGACACTAACTGACTTAGCAATCTGATAGCACAGAGCCCAATACCTTGACAACCATGGCCCCCGCTGGAACCCTTCTTTTGGGGTGAGTCTTGTGAACTGGTATGGGGGAAGAAAGAGGCTCCAAAGCCTCCACAGGCTTCTGACCTGGGATCCGAGCTCATCAGCACTATGCTCCAATCCCCAGAGTCAGCCAACCCCCCAAATCAATAACAACCCAAAGAAAAAGACTAGATACCCTGGACTTCTTAAATCTACATGCAATGTTTGCCAAAGCTTAAGTATTAGGTTGAACCATATAAAACTGACATTTTTGTAGGTCAAAGCTGGTCAAATATTGGCAATTTCACATGATTAAAACTCGTACCACACCAAGATGAAGGGCAAGAAAGGTGTGGTAATGACTCACCTTCAAGGAGAGAGGATTCTTACCTCAGAGGGCTTAATTTCATGCCAAAGTTAAAATGGTTCCATTAAGGGAAGGAAGAGCACTGGACTGGTGGGGAGGGGCTTAGAAAACTGATTCCTAAGCATGTCTTTGCCCCTGACCAGCCACATGGCTCCAGGTAACTTCCCACTCCCCTCACTCAGCCCATTTCCTCCCATGTACGTGAAGGTGTTGAACCAAAAGTTTTGAGAAGTTTCTCCCTCTTCTAAAATGTTACCATGCCACTTTGCTGTGGATGACATGAGCTGTTCTCCTGAGTGGATGTGTGGCTAAGTAACACAGAGCACCAGGGAAGGGAAGGCACAGAGGAAGGGGGAAATGAGGTTCAAAGTTCCTATTGTCACAGAATGGGAAAGGACCAGATCCAAAGACCAAATATTGAACATTACCACCTGTCTACTTGTTGCACACCCAAAGCTCAACAAGGAACTAGGATGGGCAGTTTGAACCATATTTTTCTCATCATACTCCTCTAAGAGTTTCTGAGACCTTTAACACATCCACAAATCAAATGCCAGCAGCCAAATGAATTTGCCATTATCCTTCACAGGATTTATGGCTGATGTACCAATTCCTTGTCTGGTCCTAAATCTGCCATTTATTAGAGAAGCATCCCAAAGCCCCAGGTGCAGCCACGTGTTCCACATCTACCTGCACATGGTGACAATGACATTGGGGACAGGGAGAGGTTCAGGGAAAAGTTCTTGAGCCTGACAGTGCTTAGGATGAGACCATCAAATAGTTTGCACAGGCATGAGGGAGAGTTGACAATTTTAAATATTAGAATGAGCTGAGGAAAGCCAGACTCAGGGGAACTGAGGAGCCCACCAGGCAACTGTCTATTTGTCCTTGTGATAAAACATTTAGTGGACCAAGTAGAAGAAAAGAAAGCAATATAGTGATGGCCTACAATGGTGCTGCTCTCCAAATGGCTTTATTGTTTCCCCCCTCTCTGCAAGGATTATTCTTTGATATCTTCCATGTAAATCCAGATGCTAGCATCTGTGTGGTTACCTATTCTAGCACGTAAAGAAAAGGACATTCACTGGGCCCAATAAACTATGCACTAAGCTGAGTTAGAAACCTGAGTTATATTTCAAAATCTGCAACAATAAACCAGATGACTTCAGGGAAGTCACATCCTCTGAATTTATTTCCTCATATCTAAAACGGTGAGATGAGCTAGATCAGATTGTGAAAACTGGAGGCATATGGGCCATATTTGCATGATTTCCATCATGCAAGGTGTTTTAAATATCAATGTACCTGTCTCCAATGCATAATCAAAAGAATTCGCAGAAACTTCTATACTATTAGCTTCTCTTATACAGTGAGGAGATTTGAAGTTCTGCTTCCAGTATTGGGAAAGTAGTTTACATTAGACAAACACTTCCACAGTTAAGAATTACGAATTCTGGGCAAAAAGTTTACTATAGAAGCATGGTAGCATAGTAGGCAGAAACTGGGTAGAGAAGTTGACCCTTAACAGAAGTCTGCAAAGTACAGTAACTAAAACATAAGCTCAAAGTCATCATCTTATTGGCTGGAAGAGTAAAAAATGGATTTTGCCATTGACCAAAGAGTTGAAAAATGAGGGGAGAGATTCCAGAGAGGACATTACAACAAAGGGTAGAACACCAAAGTCTTTGGGGGTGGGGGGAAACTACAACTAAATCCTTGGCTGACCCTGAACTGGAAATATTTACTAAGAAGATTATAAGACTGAATGAAAAATAATAACTGGCAGTTCAAAAGAACAGAATAGAGAGATTCAAGCTTCTGGGTGAAGAGAGAATTTGTAATTTAAGTCCAGCCAAGTTAGCTGCCTGATAAAACAAAAAAATCAACGTGAAATTTGAGTTTGTCAGTCTGTACAATGAATCACCCACAATACCCAAGATACAACAACAAATTACTATACAATCCAAAAAACAGGGTTATGTGACCCATAGTATATATGTATGTGTATATTTTTTAAGTCAATAGACACTCCTCTGTGATGACCCAGATTTTAGAACTAAGACATAGTACTTTAAATTAGCTATAATAAGCATGACCAAGGTCTTAAGAGAAAAGCTAGTTGTAATGAACGAAAAGATGAATAAAATGAGAATCACATCAGAGAAATGGAATAAAATAGAACCAAATGGAAATCCAGAAACTAACAAGCACAATAGTTTAAAGGAAAAAATGTAGATATTAGATATGACTTTAATGGGAGAATAGAGAAAATTCCAGTGGCCTTGAAGGTAGATAAACAAAGATTACCTAACCAAAAGAGAGAGGAAAAAAGACTTCACAAGTGATAAACAGAGACAGTAACATGTGAGACATTTTAAATGATCAAACATACATGTAATTGGAGTCCCAAAAGGAGAAAAGAAAAGGATGGGGCACAAAACAGAAAAAAAAAATACAAACACACATATATAAACACACACACACACACACACACACATGATCAATGGTTAATAAAAAAAATTTAATTTTAAAATTTAAGCATACCAATACAAGAAACTTAAATCTATGCAGCACGTTCAAAGAATATCATACCTATAAATATTACTGTCAAACCTTTGACAATCAAAGGAGAAAAATCATGATAGATAAAAAGATACATTACATACAGAGGACAATGATAAAAGCGACTACTTACTTCCCATGAGAAACAAGGGAGGCAAGACATAACAGAATAGCCCTGTAAAACTGCTAAAACAATAGTTGAAGCAAAATTTTATGTCCAATGAAAATATTCTTAAAAACTGGAGGTGACTTGAGTTGGACATAAATAGAGAAACCATGGCCACAGACCCAAATTATAAAAAATCTTTTAAAAAATGTTCAAAGAAATTATTTGGGCTGGAAAGAAACATTACCAGACACAACCATTCTAAAAAAGGAATGAAGATGAGTGGAAATGGCAAACATGCAATAACATGTTAAGGTTGTTTTCTCCACTCAATTTCTTTCAAAGACTTTTGCTATTTAAGTTAAGTTCTGACACTACAGGGTGGGATTATAATACAGGTATATGTGAGGCATCAGAACATACAGCCATACCTGGCCTATAGAAGGTCCTCAATAAAAATATTGTTCAATAAATGTTGTTGAATTAAAAGTTGCCACTAGAAGAACACTATCCAAAGCTAGAACACTATCCAAAGCTCTTTTCAGCCCTACTGTTCCATGATGCTAAATAGCTATGGTTAATCTCTTATCCATTAATACTAATAAATACAATAAACACAATAAATACAAATAATATTGAATAACATATCATGCAGAAAGTCTTTGTTTGATTTGAATTAATATGTTAATATCTCCCAATATGCCATTGAATTCCAAGTACAGTAGCCACCACATCACAGAAGATCCATTAACATTATTGATTATATAACAGACAGGAAGTCCATGATAACTTTACTGTTTGGGATCTATTTCTCCCTAATGAGACATAAGTAAGAGTAAAGTGTAGAAGTTAAGAGCATAAATTTTGATATTAGGAAGAATTCTACCTGGCGATGTAACTTACAGACATATGTAAGTCTGTAGAACAAGTCACTTAAGCTCTCTGAGCTTCTGTTTTCTCATCTGTTAAATGGGGAAAATAATACTTTCATCACAGAGTTCTTTGTACAATTATTTGAGATGAGGTCTAGAAAGCTCCTTGAAAGAGTAATAAAAGGAGACTCCTGATGGAATGATTTAGTAATTAAAACTATTTTTAAGGCATAATCCTCAAAGAAATTAAATGAGAATGGACTCTGGAAGATTGTATCTTATGTTCCTTTTTGCCGACCCCATCCATGAGTGCTTTCAGTAAACCATGCAATTCAGACTTCTTTATCTGTGTCCCACGGATAAGGAACAATTGTTCTGGAACCAACTTACTTTTGTCTCTCTTGCTATCCTGCCTGCAGGCCATGATGATCTGACCACAAAGTGGCCCATTTCTTCATGTAAGCTTCTCCTCTAAGTGAGTGAGTCAATTCAAAAGATAACCTAAGCACATGGCATGCAGCAACACAGTGGTTCATACCCCACAGGACTCCAGACTCAAGGACAATGGGACTTCACACTAAAGGCTACTGAAAACCATGGTCAGAACATGTATTTACAGAGGGGCCGTGCCTCTTTGATCCTTCAACTGCCAGCCATGAACTATATTGTACCAAAGTCCTCAAATTCTCAGCTTCAGGAACAAAGGCCAAGAGCCTAAAGACCCTGTGGGGGCTGTAGCTACCCACCATCCTTTATCACCCAGCACTTATTGGCAAAAAGCCACCTCTGCCAAGTCCTCCAGTGCATCACTGAGAAACCGATGGGGCTTACATTGCTCGTTACCTGTTACGCATGAACCAAGCATGGTGTTTACAACTCAACTTCAGAAAGGAGTTGCTTCTCTGGTTAATTACTGGTCAGGTGGATTTCTACCTGCCTTTAACTGCCCACAAATGGTTAACTAATGAGCCTGTCATCACCAGCTTCACGAGGACTAGAAGTTAAGCATAAGCTTGATGATAAGCCATAAACGTGAGTAATTTGAAATGTTATTGGTTATTACAAAAATATATGATAATAATTTCCTCCTTAATGAAAGGGAACAAGTTTATAGTGGTCCCAAGCTCCTTGTTCAGGCTTTGGGTAAGCGAGGAGAACATGATAAACAGCTCAAACTCAGGATGGGCATCTGGGGTGAGATGGCTCAAATGGATACTCACCACTTAGCAAGGTTCTAAAAATGCAAACACATCACCACATTTGTATGATAAATAAGAGGTTTATCGGCTTCTTTCTTGAAGGGGGCTGTGTGATGCTGGGGAGGGGTTAGTTATCAAAATGTCTGGAGCTAGAAGAGCCAAAGAAAAGGAAATCGGGAAGAACCTACCCATTAGCATTACTTGAATGTTAGAAATAAAGGACTGCCCAAGTAAACTCTACACTGTGATGAAAACACATACAAAACACATAGATCATAAAATAACAATACAGACTATAAAGGTATAACAATAATATTTCAAACCTCCCAACCATGTCCATATGATGTAAAAGAAACAACACGAATGAGGAGTCAAGGAATAGTTGGTAAAATTCTGAATTTAAAGTAAAAACTGAATATCATCATCAAACTGGAAGATGCCTTTTCTTCAAAATATAAAAGGAATTAAAGATCTGCCCTGTTCCTCAAGAATGTGTCTTGTTCCTCAAGATTTAGCCTTAGAAATGGTCCCTGAGGGTAATTACTGCAAACTCACAGCCAAAGGTAGTGATGGAGAGACAGAACACCTAGGAACGCTGGCTATATGCTGTGACTATCTTAAGTTCCCAATATCTACCAGTACTTTGTGGTGTCTGTGGCTGCTCTGGGGGCTTCCTAGAGCTACCAGATCACAGGGTACTCTCCATTCCAGGAAAAGGTCCTTGACCCTAAACTCCAATCCAATGCCAAACAAGGCACAGCTCTGCCCAAGATTGCAGTCAGGGGAACCAGGCTGGCACCATGCCAATGAGATGCTGGCATCTTTCCTAAACCCCACAAGCAGGTGAGAGAGCCCCCTGGGCAAGCAAGCCACAGTGCCAACACCAATAGCTAAGAAGCCTCGGAAAGCAAAGTGGCGATAAAAGCTTTACAGCTACCCCTCTTTACGCTGAGTGTTCTCTTTCTAAATTAAAAGTCGTTTTCCATTTTTAACAGCCCCAACAATAACACTTTATAGAGCACTCTCTTTTCACGGAGCACTTTATAGTCATTAGTTATTTAATCCTCAGAGGTGTCTCAGGAGGCCAACGGGCAATGGACTCACTCACTCCCCTCTCCCTGTCCTGAAGAGCAGAGCTGGCCCACAAGCGTGTGGCTTGCTGGCTGCAGGTGGTGGCACTCCCATGACAGGGTTGAGGGCTCCATCCAAACAGTAAGGCTGCTACGCTGCATCTGCCATGCTTATTGATATTTGCAGAGCAATTATTCTTTTTAAACATTGTCAAAGCATTTTCACCAAGAAAACTACTTTTTGCCTTTGTTCCCCCTTTGCAGACGCCAAGGGTACTTGTTCAGAGTGGTAAAGATTTTATTACAACCTTCAAGTTAACAATCCCTCAAAATGTGTTTGTTGCCTGGAGAGGCAGACAGACATCACCAGTCCATTCAGATATAACAAACTCACTCAGTGAAATATCTACACAATGGCAAGGCATTTCTATCTCACTGAAGCATTTCTATATATCAGATGGAGCGCCAGATGATTTCAAAAGCTTCCCCCCACCACAACACTATATACATTATTTTCCCCAGATTTTCTCTGTAATTATTTCATTTAATGAGTACTTATGTACAAGACACTGCTGAGAGCCACAGGGGACAAGATGTTATGGGTACGTGGTCCCTGTCCTTAAGGATCCTACAAGGCAAGGAGTGGAGAAGAGATGAACACACAGCATCTAAAGCACAAGAGAGAAAGTACCAGTGCCAAAGCGGGCAGAGACGGGATGCTATGTGGGCATTCTGAACACGAGGGCGTACTTTTAGTGGGTGGGTGGGGGGGACCAGAATGGCTTCACGGAAGAGCCGGGCCTTGAAAGCTGAACAGAGACTAGACCTGTGGGGTAGAAGGCAATTCAGGTGTACTCACAGAAGTGTGGCCCCAGAAATAAGACTGGTTGGAGACTGGTTGGTTCTAGATGCCTGGTTTGTAATGTGAGGAAAATAAAGTCATTTTTGGACCATTTCCTTAAAGAGGCCCCTCACCCATCCCGAGGCACTCACTCTCTCTGTAGCTCTTTCTGCATTTTTCACAGTTCCTATCAGCAGTCATCATCCTTATTGACATTCCACCACCACCACCACCACCTGCCACTAGAGTTAAACTCCATCTAATTCAACAGAACACTGCCTGGCACCTGCTAGGTGCTCAGTAAACATCTACAGAATGAATTACCTCATTAATGACTATGTTGTGCAATCTGGAAATGAACCCAATCCCAATTGTACTTGCAGAAGATATGAGATTCTCTTTACTTAAAACCTTGCTCTCTGTCTGCCAGATTTGCTGGGGGGAAGGAGGGTGACTTCATCTTCTTCTTCTAAACCAAGTATGTTGAAATAAACATGTCACAGTGTCATATCTGAGACCAAATGCTCCAAGGTTCCCAGTGGGCCCAGCAGAGCCATTGGGCTGGGGAGCCTGGAGATGCTTGATATAGAAGGAGGGTGGGAGCCCCAGTGGCAAACGTCCAGCTCACCTGACCTCATCCAAGACCTACCTAAGGAATGACCCCTGAAGGTAATTAATGCAAATTCTGTCAAAGATAATGGAGGAGACAAGAGTGGAGAGATGTGGGGAACAAGTGGATACCTTTAAGAAGGAACAGTGGAATATGATGCCCCCCAATTTGATCATCAGCTCTCTCTTCTCATGTAACCCAGGGATACCTCAGGGATGACTCCAAGGAAGAGGCTCTGTGTTCAAATAAGATGAGCCGAGGTCTCTAGGAGTCCTTCACATTGAACATGAAGAGTGGGAGGCCAGCCCCAATAATCCCAGGGCTGCAGTTACCTTTCCTTCCCTAGAGATATCCCTCCAAGGATCTTCAGGATATAATTTATCGCAATAGCCCCCCCCCCACACCAAAATTAACTCAACAACCACCAGCAATGAAGTCCACTGCATATGGGGTACAGTCCCCAAAATTTGGTGATGTTCCGTAGAACTCAGTGGTCAAATTCCAACACACTCGTGCCAGCCCCTGTGTGTTTAGGGTAGTGGCAAGCCAGGGACTCCTCTGGCATCCACACCTCTCCAGAGCCTCTAACAACTGGAAGGCATTGCTTCACACAAAATATGGTTTTAGGACCCCAAGGATAATTGAGACAGAATGCTAAGCCAGTGTGATTTTGGGGGGATCCATCTAAAAAGCCTAATCATGGCTAATTCACCATTTGCGGCCACCCTGGGATTTCATGCAGAGCACCGGTTTCACTAAGGTAATTGGTGCTATCGAAACAAGCCAGTGCTCTGCAGCTCGCAGCTTCCCTCCTCGCCTCTGGGCACGAAGAGGATCAATATTTGTTAGGATTGCTTCTTGTTCCAACAATGTAAGATTTACAATACTAGCTGGGATTCTCACTTTGTCTTCACACAACTCATCAGTGGAACCCAATTACTAACCTCAGACAAACAACATTAACATGAGCCTCTATGCTGCTTTATTGCCCTTCATCCAAGTCTCATTTCAGGGTCTTCAGGCAGTGCCACTATAACAGATACTACACTTTAAAGTGTGCTCCAAGGAATAAATTCTCAGTCTTTCATTACTCGTACCTTGATTTACTTCATATCATCTTGCCGCTATAGACAAAGATAACACACTGTAAATTACAGCCATCCTGTCTCGTAGTTTCAGAGGTAGGGGGAAGGCAGGGAGTGATGCTTTGGATTCACAATTAGCGCTGGGCCAGGCGCCTATCGCTCCCACATTGCCCACGATTAGCTGGTGTTTATTAGAACCATTTGCGAAGCAGGGTTTGGACACAGATCCCTTCCCCCGCCTCCAATGCTCCCTCCTGCCAGAGAGCCCATTAAATTAGAACAAACTTCAAAGCCAAATGAAAATATGGTTCCAACTGTTCTTTATCACAGCCTCTAGCAAGACTAGCCACTCACGCACCTTGGTTCAGGAGGTATCAGGGCAAATTTATTTAGTGGGCAAACCCTTATGGTAATCAAGCGCCTGTTATTTAATGACTTGAAATCTCGTGAATTGAGCGTCCTTTTCAGCAGTATCTTCTTTTCTCTCTCTTGCTCCTTTGGCTAAATCAGAGCCTTCTGTCTTTGCCTGGAACTGCAACTAACCACAGAGCTCGGGGAAAGGAGAGACCTACCGAAACAGTCATTGGAAAAAGTCCTTCAAGTTAGCTGTAGCAGTACCCCCTTCTTTGTCCTACAATTTCCTCCATCCTCCATCCTATTCCAGTAGCTGATAACTAAGAACATTAGTTTTATGCGACTTGTCAAGCTCAAATGAAAAGAGAGCTAACTTTAATGACACTGCAATTAATCGCCCCAATAGACAGACAGCTAAAAGACAAGATATTGACTTCATTAAGGATAATGTATTATGTCATTAAGTTGGTAGGGTCACCTTGTGTATCATACATGCCTGCTAATATATTGGCATTTTCCTCAAATAAGATAAATTCAGATATGAGTGATAAAGCTGATTAGAAAATGTTTAATCTAAAGAGGCTACTTTCCTTATATGCCTGCTCTGTAGCCCCAGGTGGAAGTAAAGTCGTAAGAAACCATTATAGACCCAAGATTATCTCAAATACCAGATCCAACTCATTTATAACCCAGTCCTTCCTCCCTTCATTTCTACTGTTGAAAACTGTGCCTTGCTGATAGAAGTTGGAGAGCTTTGGGCAACTCTATGGTTCACACTTGAGTTATGGAGGTACTGTTTTATAAACACAGCACCTGTTTAATTTTGAACTTTCACATGCCCGAACAATTCAGTTGAGAACAGCGACGTGCTAGGGGTGACATGGGGCTTGGGTTAACCCTGTCAGGAACAGGCCTCCAAAACTACTGAAATGAGAAAAAGAATCATGATAACAATGCAGCTCCAAAATGGATCATTCTTTTTAATAAGATAACCTCCCTTATCTAAAGGGAGTTGTTTGACTTAAAATAAATTCATTTTTCATGTAGAGTGGAGTACTCACAAATTAAGTTGCATCTGCCAACGCTTTTCCTGGCACTTGATTTCAAAGAAATAAAACAAGGTTTTAAGAAAACTATTTATCTATCTTTAATGAATTCAGCAAAAATGTGAATTCATTGATTCGCATTATAGTTCAAATGTTGTTGGAAGTTGAAGAATTCCCCTGCAGAGTACCTTGTCATCCTTGGAATTGATAACTGGTTCCAGGACACATTGTATTTGGCAAGTTAGGGTTTTTTCCCTCACTTAAGTACCATAATTTTTATCCAGTAAACAGAAGAGTGATTTTATAACATTTCATTTGATTGAAGTAACATACTTATTCAGAATTGAGGGCTAAGTCTGTAATTGCTGAATAAAACACTGAAATATGTGTCTGAGTAAACACTATGGTCTGATATTTGTATCCCCAAAAGTCACATTGAAATCCTCGCACCCAAGGTGACGGCATTAGGAGGACCCACGTTTGGGTTGCAAGTAGATCATGAGAAGGGAGCCCCTGTGACTGGAATCAGTACCCTTATAAAAGAAGCCCCCGAGAGCTCATTCCTTCCTTCCACTGTGAGGACACAGTGACAAGGCACCATCTATAGACCAGAAAGCAGGTCATCACCAGACTCCAAATCTGCCACTGCCTTGATCTTGGATTTCCCAAACTCCAGAAGTGTAAGAAATAAATTTCTGTTGTTTATAAGGCAAGCAGTGTATGGTAGTTTGCTACAGCAGCCTGAATGGGCTAAGACAAGGAATATAAGAGACATGCATGGATGTACTTATTAGGTAGTTGTCTGTATATATAGATATGCAAATAGACTCACACCCACAGACCACGGCCAGATACAATATTGAATCTGTCATATGTACCAGAAAGGAAAGTCAGGGACTTTCCTCCCTACCCCCAATTTCTCCA
This sequence comes from Tamias sibiricus, assembly GCA_025594165.1. Lineage (NCBI taxonomy): Eukaryota > Metazoa > Chordata > Mammalia > Rodentia > Sciuridae > Tamias > Tamias sibiricus. The sequence continues at coordinate 122,391,777 of CM046663.1, read as the reverse complement.
TTTTAAATATGAGCACATCACACTTTAAAGAAAAGAAGCAACTCATTCACATAAGATGCAGAGTTAGTAGGAAGCAAAACTCAAGTCTGCTGATTCCAGGTCCCCAGTCTCTCCTCCACACTCTCCACATGCATACACATTTTAAAATCCATTTTCCATGCCCACAGAGAGAACTTTCTGCATTTTCTGTCTCTTACTGGAATATGGTAATGTGGGATTCAATGTACCAGGTGCATTAATAAGCAAAGATGATTAAAAAAACAAGAGACATATTACTAAACTTAACCAGGCAGATGACTTACAATTCATTGCTTTCTCACTTATAATGGGTCTTTTAAATGAAAGACAGATAGATGTAAATAAAGGGTGGACACATCATGGTCCAGAGTCCAGAGCAGAACCTCTGAGCTGATGTTCCCCATCAAGCTCCACACCCAGTCCACATTTTTGCTTGTCGCTGTCACCACTGACATTACAATAACTTGCTAGATTTTTCCAAACCTCCAAGGGGAGGGGAGGGCAGGACTGGCAGCAGCAGGAAGCACCTTAGTTGCTCAATCTAGGTGGACAGACGTTGTCTTAGTGATGTAAGGAGTACTTCCTGCCACTCCCTCTCCAAACTTACCACTAATTACTAGCACAGCAGCCCTCCATTCCCATCTCTCCCTTTTAACTCAAACCCTCATCTTTTCTATTATTTCCATTAAGGTTGTCAAAACCAGAAGTTTGGGGACCTTTCTCTGTGACCTTGGCATTTCTTTGCAGGCTTAACGTATTGGCATTTTTTCCTCTGACTGCATCTCTTCTCATTTGTCATGATTATTGCTGAATTTTTCAACTGTCATTCCCAAACGTAAATCAATGGTTGTCTACTTCCCCTTTGTCATATCTGCACAGCAAACAGCCTTTCCCTTCTAAATGAAGCTTCCTCCCTTTCCATCCATTAAAAGGGGCCTGTCTGCAGGAGAAGTCAATCCTTTGTTAGGTCATTGCATTTATCACGCTTCCAATCAGTACCTGACACACTTATTCAGCCAGGTCTTCAACCACACAATCATTGTTCATCGGGGGGCTTTGCTGTAATTTATTTATGCATGGTGTTTTCACTATCTGTCTTGGGCAGTTTTAAATTTTTCACCACTGGCCTTCTTTTCCTTGGGACTCTCAATGCTTTGAGGGAATTTGGGGGATGGTAGGGGCATGTAGAGATGGGGGCAGAGAAGGGTGGAGAGGAAAAGAGCAAGGAGCTTTGTGCCTCTTGGAGTGACTGTAAGCAACGTCTGTAAACAGAGGGAAGAAACCAAGAACAAGCGGAGGAGAAGCTGGATCCAGGCCCAGGAGCCCTAATAATAGAGCATCATTTAAACCAGGTGACCCTCTGGCCATGAAAAGTGTCATAGACAACTCCCATGATGTCCTCCATGACAGTGAAATCCCATCGAGTGTAATAAAACCCCTGAATAAGCAGATCAGCTCTAATGGTCATACAGAACACTTTAGGAAGATAACTGTTTTCAAAGAGAAAGGAAGCAGCACAATTTCCAAGAATTTGTACTTCCCTTAGGTAGGTAGTTGTTCAGCTTGAAACAAGCCAGCAAATGGTGCCAGGAAATTCCCAGATGATCATAGGATTGATATAGACACTATTCGTGGACACTGACCAAGGCACCCAGATAGCTCGCCAAGCAATACCTGGACACGTGTACTCAACAGGTTTCTCTTCCTTACCTGCCACAGACTAACCCTCTATGCCCTCAACATCTTCACGGTTGTCATTGTCAGCCTAGTATCTGGCATTGGTGCACATTCTGTTTCTGCTGCAAGGAAAACATCTAAGCATGAAATGTGGGCTTTCTTCTTCCTGATAAATGCTTTCAATTCCGGGTTCAGAGACAGGATGCCTCCGCGTGTAACTAGAGCCCTGTTGGCTGCCCAGACCCCTCCACAACTTTCCTCTCTCCCATCAAGGTACCCAAGGCAAAATAAAACAGGGAATGATCATAATTCCAAGACATGTTTAATTTCTCTCTCCGTCCTTTTACAAAAGAAGAGTTCCAGAAAGCCAACAGGTTCATACAAAGGAAAGGGCTAACTCTTGTTTAATGGCTTGCCTAAGGCCACAGGGCTAACCAAGAGGACTGGGGCTGCTTGGTCATCCAAGCACTAACTGCTACTGAACCCTGAGAATTTTTCTGGTGCACTTGATCTCACAGCTGATATGGCAGTCCCATGTAAGTATATGGGGGGAACAGGGACAGGATAGCAGTCTGTTACCATAGCCCTTACATAGGCAAAGGCTTCTTGAGACAAAGCCCACTGAGCAGGCCACAAGTACACAAACCTAAAAAATAAATCCCCAGGAAGAATTTAAAGCTATAAAAAATGTCTATATCATAGCATTCTCCATATCTTGGCTAAAACCCTCCTCTCTACTGTATCAAGCCTTCACACAACTTGCAAAACTATCTCTGTGTGGCATGAGGGGGTCCAGAGAATTAGATACACCATTCTAGCAGACACATGACCAGACAAGAATTACTGCTTCATCTGCTTAATGGCCTTAGAGCATCTTACAGGGGCATATATTGCTCTCTAGACCTTACATGACCTCAATTACTGTGTCAGGAAACCACCTTGGGCTGGATCCACTGTTCTTAACAAAGACGAAGTCTTATTTCCTTTCCACATACAATGTAGCCAGAACTACACCTATAATATCTTCTTGCTCTGGAAGTCCTCGCCCAAGCATGGATGTAGGTTTTCAAGACAAGTCTTGAGCTATTTCCCCATTAGTAATGCATCAGAGCCAATTTCCATGGTTGAACCCAGAGTGACAGGTTGAGGGATGAAGAGTCCAGCAAATCTCACTGGCTAATCTCCTCCAGCATCCTCCTAGGACATCCCAGCTGCTTGACTATCCTTTCAGCCTGATCATTTGCTTGAAGGTGATGAGGCAGGATGGTGACAGTTCAGATAAGGCTCCTGTCCACAACTTCCTTAAATTCAGACCCACTGTCAGAAATGATAGCATCTGGCAGGCCATGTGTTGAAAGTACCTGTGATTATTTCAGAAAAGTGTGTCTAGAGTGTCTGTGAATACCTTGAATCATTTTCCAAAGGAATCTATGCCCACGGAGTTCTGCAGAATTAATACTGATTCTTGACTACAGTTTGGGTCAAGCAACTTTATAGTTTACAAAACACTTTTCACATACTCCATTTTTTTGTGTGTGTGTGGATTATGCCTAGAAATTTGGCATATCCTTAATGGTCTTCAACATTATAATCCATTCTAGACTCTGACAAAATAACTTTCAGTTGGTAGTTTAATGCATAAAATTCACTAAAGTACTATATTTAGAATGGCCAAGATAAAGTGATGACTATCTTTTGGAATGAACAACATGATGCTGTAAGGGGTGATTGGGTTTGGTAGGAAGATCATTTTCTCAGGCTGGTTGCTAACAATAGTTGAGTTCTTTAATGAGCTTCTCTGTAGCTATTCCTTCTATCACAGTCAACTGAAAGGAGGATCCAAGACAGGTAATTTGCAGCCACATGGCTTCATCAGTAAAGCTATACAGATCAGAAAGATTTAAATCAAAATCATAGATGAGATCTGTGGCAAAAAAAAAGCATCACTATTTATTATTCAGGCTCAAAAGCAAATATAGTCATAGAGAAAGAACAAAAGATATTATATATATGAACCAACATAATCAAGCTTGGAAACAAGAACTCTAAGAAACTCATTATGGGCCCAAATGACAACAGATGTTTATAGAGACAGTTAACAATTTCTCAGTTCTCACAATAACCGCCAAGTCGGCTTTGTAAACCTGTGTTCTGTGGTTGAGCTGGGCAGTCTGTGTGTGACAGCTCTCAGATATTCTGTGGTCTAATTAAGGCTGCAACGTGATGAGCTATGAAAGTGCACGACAAGATGCAATGGTTTGGATGATTCTAATGTGTGAATGAGGCCCCTAAATGGATCAACACTGAACATCATGAATGTGGGTGCACAGCTGGCAGAGCCAGCTTCAAGGACAGGGTCTCCCCAGTAGGAGAATCAGATTGCTCAACAATGCTGATGAGGGTGGATGCTGTCAGCCTCAGTGAACCTCACAGCCTTTCTCTCTGTGAGTACCTCACTGAAGCTTTGAGCATTCTTGGGTAGATCTTCTTGAGAGGATTCTCAGAAGAAGGAAAGACTGCAGATTCTGGTTTTACATGTTTTTTCTTCCATCCAGATCCTTGCCTTATAACAAATCCTAAAAGTATTCATTCTGCTGATTCCATCCTTCATTGGGAGATCAAGAAATCTATCATTTTCATCATTATGGATGAAGATCCTGAAATATCCAATACCCTAAAAATCTGGGTTTCCGTGGGGTTATTAGATATTCCTATAGCAATGGAAATTCTGAATAAAAAGCCTTTAATATGAAACACCACTTAATTAGAGATGATAATTTAGACACACAAACAATTATTTATAAGTTTAGATAAGGTCAAATTTGGCAGTGACCTTCCTGCATTTTCTCTTCTCCAGATGACTGATTCCCAACATTGGAGGCAGGCTCAGCTGTCCTGGTTCACAATGCCATCTCCAGAAGGCCCCCTTTCCAGGGTACAGGCAGCTGATTCCAACCTGGAGAGAGAATCAGGTTCTTCCACTTGTTTTGAACTTGGAGTAAATGGTAGCTTTGATTCTTAAGCACATGGATGCAGTGGCTGGAACTACATGGTATGGTATCATTGTCTCGTCTGTTCCCTAGAAAAATGCCTAGGGAATTCAGGGCAAAAATCTTTCAACTTGGTCTAGTGGTGCAAATACTCAGGAATCTGATGATTTGTCCATGGGAGACTGTACTAATAAAAAAAGTGACAAATAATCTAGTCTTGGGAGAATCCAAATGGGCCACCCACAAGGAAGACTATAAGCAGAATTCTTACTAGGTTTATGAGCTGAATTAAATAACCTCATATCTCAACTTGGGAATTCTATTTTTTATTGTCCATGATTATTTTCCCTGCTAAAAAAAGCACAATTTAAACTCACAATACAGATTAAAGAAATGTCAGCTGAACGAACATTGCATTCTAAAATAATATATAGCAGGTGTGGAAGCTAAGGTGGAGGAGAAGGCCGTCTCAGAAACTTTGACAAATAGCTAGGAATATACCCTTAAAAGGGTCTTGACCAATTATTAATAAACTATACATTGAATTACCTTCAATCTAACAGTCATGATCACTGAAACCAGCAACATCATCATCACCGTCATCTAGTGTCCACTTAACTGTAGAGCTCTTCTGAGTTATAAATCTAGGAGTAGGACCATTAGGTCACAGATTACAGATCTTGTAATTGGCTAAAACTTCCAGATTTCTCCCAATGGCTGCACCAGTCTACACTCTTACCAACAATGTGCAAGGCTTCTAGTTTCCCCTCCTCTACAAATGAAGCACCAGTAATTCCAAAAAGTGCTGTCTCCAAAAAGGCCTCAGCTCTGTACAACAAACATTCTTCCCTTGCTCCATTTTTATTTTTGTTGGTAAAACTTCAATTTTTAAACAATGACTGATGGTTCTCATGAGAGGTCTTAAGTAAAAGAGGTGAAGTTACCATGATTAGATGTATTTTAGTCTTCTAAACCATCCACAGCAAGAACATAAGCCTTGAGAAGCTCTCCTGAGTTCCTTCACAATAAAAGCAGTCTAAAATTGCAAGGAAGTACAATGGCCCTAAGGCTTCTGTGGGCTTCAAGATACGAATAAAAGGTTGCAAGAGAAGACACTGTATTCAGTTATCTTCCAGTAGTATCTAAGAATAATTGTGCACAGTATTTAAAGCATTTTGGGGGAGGGTGGCATACTGGGGATTGAACTCAGGGGCACTTGACCACTGAGCCACATCCCCAGCCCTATTTTGTATTTTATTTAGAGACAGGGTCTCACTGAGTTGCTTAGTGCCTCACTTTTGCTGAAGCTGGCTTTGAACTTGAAATCCTCCTGCCTCAGCTACCCAAGCCACTGGGATTACAGGCATATGCCACCATGCCCAGCAAAAGCATTTTTAAACAGGCTCCCTACACTGTCAGAACAAAAAAGCGGCCTCAAAGAAGGAAAGCCTGAACAAATCTTTGCCAACTATATTTCACATTAAAGGAGGAAAAGAAAATGGCTGTAAGTCCAGGTTATCCCATGTCCTTGTAACTCTCAACAGGGTCCTAAAAGTAATAAAACAGGAACTCAAAAAAAATTAAAACCCTAGAAGCCCAATTTACATTGATTGGTCTCTGACACATCAGAGACTGTCCTCTTCCTGCAAAAGAGCCCACATCAGCAATGGTCATTTAGACCATATGTACAACAAGTGCCAATGTAATCCTCTGCTCTGCAAATAATTAGCCATGTAACCTGTGGAAACTCCTCAGCTTCTTCAGGACTCAGTTTCTTACGTCAAACATAAAAATAAAGGCAAATTCCACCGTGGTGTTGGCTGGTGTAAATGAGACAACATGTGGCCAAGAACAGCACCCCGCACACAGGCCTGACAGGTGTGGCTGTGTGCACAGCTTCTCTATATAAAAACATGAGGCAGCAATTTATACATGCATTCCACTGAATTATACACAAATTCATACTCATTTATTCACACAAACATTATGCATCAAAATGCTCATATATGCACTCAAATATACACACAGCACACACAAGCCCCACCCACACTGCTGATCTGCTTGGTCACCATTTTTCTTCCCAAGCCTCATTGGACCTCATGCTATGCTCTAGCACACTGCCTGCCACCTGCCACCAATGTCCTTTCTGATCATGGTTGGTGACAGAGCTAAAACGGGGCCCAGAATGTTCTTAAAGCCAATGCCCACTTGGCATCACAGAATGTGCCAAGGTCAAATGACAAGGCTCCTTAGAAATAATCAAATCTGGTGATGCTGAAACCTATTTTCAATGCTGTCAGCCCTTTCTTCAAAGAAAACATCACCCAGTAACCCAGAGATGTAGAACGGATACAGGCAGCCTTGCACCTTCCAGAGTGGGCTGGGCACCCACGGCCCTGTGTTTGCCCCCCTCCCCAGGTGACCCTGAGGTCCAAGCACAAGCTGCTGGGTTCCAGAAAATACCCCTCTATTTAGCATATGGAAGAAGTAAGGCCCAAAGTGAGAGAGTGAATCACCTAGTATCACATGAGTGGTTTGTGTCAGGGCAGGACCTAAAACCTAGAAATACTGGCTCGAAAGCCACCTCTCTTCCCCGAGTTGCCAAAATATAGCCATCTAAATATCAGCATTTATATTAAGCATTAAATCCATTTTACTAAACAGTAACTACCCTCGCTGTATATGATGCACCAAGCTTTAGATGTCAACTAATTTGACTTACTCTCTCTTTCATTGCCCTTATATCTTGCTTAATAAGACATTTTATTCAGATACTGCTGAGGTAATAAAGGAAGAAAACGTGGTTGCCAAATGTACTGCCATTTTTATTTTTAGCTTCACTGGAGTAAGGGGTTATTTTCTTGTGAAAAGGATGAAATGCAGCTGCCGGCCTTTTAAATTGTCTCACGCAATCCTGCTTTTGCCCAAGCAATAGATTTCCAGATAACTGCAGCAATCTTCTCGAAGTGTAAAAAAACAAAACCAATAAAATAAAATAAAATGAAATAGCCACTGCCACCCTTCCTGGACCCCGCCCAGCCTGAACTGTAAAGCATCAATGAGGAGGTTATTGGAGACCCCTTGCCCCATGAATTTGCTTACCCTCCCACCCAACAGCCAAGTTCTGGCACACCCTGTTCTAGTTTAAAAAATGATGGTGTTGATGGTGATGATAATAAAGTAACATTTATTGAGTGGCTATCACACATAGGTGCTACCCCAAGTGCTTTATATGCATTACCTCATTTCACTGTCACAAAGGCCCTGTGAAAGAGATGCCATTATTATCACTATTCCACAGATGAGGACTCCAAGGCAGAGTCAGGTTATGTAATTTACCCAAGGTTACCAATTTGTACATGCTGGAGCTGGGATTTGAACCCAGCAGTTATAAACAGTACACTTGACCTACCCTGTAAACAACTGAGGCTTGGATGCCTACAGACCTAAGTCTAAATCTGCTCCACTATTTACCAGTTGTGTGGCCTTGGGAAAGTAGCATAACCTCTCTTCATGTTACTTTTCTCATCTGCAAAACAGAAACAGCACCCCTAGCTTGCAGGCTCACACTGGAAAATGTGTCTTGCTCTTCCTCAAGTGAGGAGACCCCTCCCTAAATCCTGAAATTCTGGGTTAGGGAATACCCCAAATTAGTGAAAGGTATTGGGTTTTTCTGCAAGAGTACGTGTGCCATAAAAATTGTAGAGTAAGCCTGGGGAGGAATCAGTTGGAAGGGGAAAAAAGAAGGTGGGAGGAGTTCTGATGGAGGGTCTCTATAATGAACGTCTCCATCAACAACGCAGAAGCAGCAGCTGAAAGAGCAGATGGGCATGTCCACACAGGGTGAAGATGCACATGATTTTACAGTGGATTATATGACACACAAATTTTGCCCTTGAAGTCTATATGGTCCTAGGAGTTACAATGAGGACCAATGGATGGAAGTTCCAGGGAACACATTTGGCTCATTCTAACAACAAACTTCCTGTCTCGGGTAAGTTGGTGCTGCTCCTGGATAGAGTGCGTCCCCATCACTGGAGACCCTGAGCTGGGACACTGAAAAGCTAAGTTAAGCTCCATCCATTCCAACCCTGAAATTCTCAGATTCAAGAGTTGTAATCCCAATTCCATCCCTCTCGACCCAACTTGAGACTAGCCATGTGGTTGTCCTGCATCAATCAGAGGCCAGCGGGAGTGCTGGGGTGGGGCAGAGGTTTCCCCCAAACACACCAAGCCAGCCCAGGTCTCAGGACACCAGAAGACAGTAACTGGAGTGTCTCACTGTGCAGAAGGCTGGAAGGATTCCCTCTTGGTATGAGATGGGAGAAGAATGAGAGATTCCCAGAAGAAAAACACCAGCCTCCTGCTGTGGCAAGAAACAGCCTGCTGGGCAGAAAGGTCTGCTTGTTTACAATAGTCACAAGCCCAGGAAAACAGAACCAACCTAGGCCTCTGGAGCAGGTGCTGAGGCACAAGGCACCCCACCATCAGCCACAAGCCAAGCCACCTGCACAACTGGAGACTGTGGGTATGAGCACAAGCCACAGTTTACGCCCACAAATACGCACACAGACCCCACTAATTAATCTCTGTATTGAACCACTTCCTGCCTTGCTGCATGAAATAAGGATCAAAAGGAGACCAAGTTATGGCCTCCCACCCAGCCAGGCCCTACAGGACCAGGAGCGGAGGTCCCCAACTAGAAGTGGGTTACTACCACCTAGAGTGCGGTACCACATGCAAGTAGCTGTTTCTCTTCAGAGCATTAAACTAGAAATTTCAGATACATGTTTTTATTCTAGCTTGGATGTTGGTGCACTTCTGTGACTAGGAAGCCTCTGCCTACCTGCCACCTAGATCTTTCCTCTCTCCTGCCCTTCTCTGAGCTCTGGTAATATCACAGAGAAGACACCTCTGTGGCCTTCTTCTTCCTAGATAGCTCAACCTAATTTGCCTGTTACTGATGTCCAATTCTAGTAAACTCCCTCCCTGAATGCCTTAGACATCAGTGATAAAACAGGAATCAACCTGCATTCAAGTGTGCCCTACATATCAGCACAGACCATAGCACACAAGTGCTAGAATGCCTGAGTTTGAACCCTCATTCCTCTACTTCCTAGCTGTGTGGTCTTGTACATGTTGCTTGACCTCTCTGGGCCTGGTTCCTTATTTGGACAATGACAACGTCATTTGAAATTACCTCAGAGGGCTTGTCATGAGAATGAAATGAGTTGATACATACATAAGTGTTTAGAATATTCCTTCGCTTGCCTGATACATAGTAAGTGCTTGGGTAAGTGTTTGCTGCTTCCAATCACTACCAGTTTCTTCTTCCACCACAACTGATACAATTATTTTTTTGGAAAGAAATCCCCCCTCCAAACTTTCAAACCAAATCTAAAATGATCTTGGGGCCACACATGGTATCAAGAATTTGGATGATTCTCGGAACATATTTTTTAAGGTCAGATACACAAAATATTTCTGACATGAAAAACCATCATATCCCAACCCCTCCTAGACGCTAACACTCTTGAGCCACTGGGGCAATTAAATCGTAAAGACGTGATGTGTGTTATGGAAGAAGTACTCCAAGGCCTGATATAAAAATGTTCATTACCAGCCAGGCCCCTGCAAGATGACCAAATTAACCTCACTGCCAGGAGTATATTAAGAAAGAATAATAAATTATTCAAAACCTAATGCTGATAGAGCAAAAAAAAATATTTATGGAAAAATCATCAGATTATTGCATTTTAATCACGGGCCTGTTGTAGGGCTGAAGCATTCAGTCCTCGAAGCACTTTGGCAGAAGATAAGCTAGCCCCAGAGTGGTTTGATATTAGCATCCTCCATGAGAGAATGGACCACAGGCCCTGCTGGGAAGAGAAAAGGTCAGAAGATGAGGCTGCAGATCTGAAAAGCCGGAAACATGCCAAGGCATCCCTAGGTGTGCCTGTGAGAGCGCCACCCGTGCTGTCCTAGCAGCAGGCAGCCATTTGGACAAGCATGTGACTCTCTTAAATCACTCACTCTTCCCTCAGAGGCAGACAGAAGCCCAGGCCCTCAAATTTAATTCACTGGCCCTTGAGAAGATGAAAATAAAAAATATAAATAAAAATAAATAAGGAAAGAAAGAAAAATAAGAAAGAACCAAAAATAGCCAGAAACGCACATAAGACGTGTCCCCCACCCCTTGTGGCTCCCTGCCTGTGCGCGCTAGCGCGGCTCCCCGGGTGCCCCCCCCCCTTGTTTAATGTCTCTAACTTTATGCCATGTTCTCGTCCTCTTTCAGCACGGCTGAGCAAAGCTGACAGGCGGATTCCTTTGCTTTTCAGGGTATTAAAGCCACTTTCCCGCTCTGACAGCCTGTTCTACTCTGCCACCTTATAGCTCTAGCTTCACACTCCTCTGGGCAGCCAGTCCTTCCTGACAGACCACTGTCACTTCCCATCATCCTCTCTGTATATCCTGTTCTCTCCCCCTCAGCACGCATCCCGACTTTCCAACCAATGCAATTATTTTTTTTGACAAGCCATCCATCAGTTTTAACTTTAAAAGCACTTTCTGCTGATATCCATTGTTAAATCCTTTGCTTTTTTATGGGGCTTGCATGAGAGAATATGATATCAGACATTCAAACTACCAAACCATGTAAATTTACTTTGTTCTCAGCTATGTTTCCAATTTCACGTCCAATTTTTCGGTACATTATGCGTAGTTGTTGTGCTTAATATGATGTTGTCAAATCCCATTAAAGTTCACTGCATTGCACGGCTTTAAAAACAGGTTACAATTTGCATTCTATAAAGAAAGGAAGGAGTGCGGTCTGAAGTCAAGCTGAATCTTATTAAAATTATCTGTTCAATTGTTACATTTGTAGATGGAGTAATTTTGAGGCATTAGCTGAGACACATATGAAAATGTCAGCGTGCCAACTAACGACAATGAGAGCAAAAGGAATATCTCTGTGAAACTCAATAAAGCTCCTTTGCTGGTGACATAAATTTGATGATAATCCGAGGAAATGAATAAGGGACCATCCCGTTTGAATAGGAATTACCTTTTCTATTAAATCACTTTGGTGTGTTTCCACTTGGCCTACATCTTGGTCCTAGGCCACAGTGAGTCTCTGGGGACTTATTCCAATGCAAGGGGATGGGAAGAGGTGCAGGAGAGGAGAATCCCTAAAACGGAAGGTCATTCCTTTAAAGAGCAACACACTCAGAGGTGTCTTAAGACACCTTCAAAGGACTCTTTTATATGTATATATATAATTTTTTTTTTTTTTTTTTTTCTGTTTGGAACAAGCACGAGGAGAAGAGCTTGTCCGTGTACCAGCAGCACATGGGAAGCTGCACTGATCTAGAGCACACCTCTGAGCTCAGGAAACTCCTGGGGAAATGCAAGCAGGCACTTGCTGCAAAGGGGGACACTTGGGATGTAGCCAGCCTGGATGGGGGTGGGGTTACGGCAGGGGTTGGAGATAGAGATTTACAAAACCCGGACCAGTAACATCAAAGCAGTTTCTAGGGGCCTTCCTTTCCATTCTGGCTGCTTTTATCACAACACTGATTTCTCTATATCCTGTTATTAAATCTCGTCTGGTTTTAAAGGTATCCATCACTGGCCCTGAGCAGAATTATGCCATTAGGGGCATTATTAACTGAACCATTGACTTCATTGACTATAACAAGTTAAATTTTTGTTTCACACACAAAGAATATTCCCAGTGCAGACATCTAGGCCCCCTTCAGTGTTATTTTATTAAGGCACCATAATTTTAATTTTTCCAATACAGTTGGTATTTAGGTAGGCCACAATGACAAAGAATAAAATTCAGTGACTACAGAAGATGTCATGAGGTGCTCAGGAAGTAAAAGTTGTACTGAGACAGGGAGAAAAGGTCAGAGGGCATTTTTAGGTTCAACTCAGGTGGATTTATTGAAAAATCACTTACCCTCTCTGGGCCACAATTTTTCCCATTTGTAAATGAGGATCAGCATTCCTTATAGTTACCATAAAAAATAAATGAGATAATCCATGAAGTACCCTGTATGTTGTGACATGGTGTGAAAGTGTGATAGATATAGGCATCATCATCTCCATTAGACTCACTACCCATGGTAAATGGTGAAGCAGGGGCAGAAACTAGGATGGAGGGAATAGAGGAGGAAAAGTGGTATCAAGACATCTGAATGAGTCAGAAGTGGAGGCACACACCTGTAATCCCAGCGGCTAGGGAAGCTGAGGCAGGAGAATCTCAAGTTCAAAGCCAGCCTCAGCAACTTAACAAGGCTCTAAGCAACTCAGTGAGACCCTGTCTCTAAATAAAATCCATGCAAGGTCTGGGGATGTGTCTCAGTGGTTAAATACCCCTGGGTTCAATCTCTGGTTCCAAAAGAGATCCAACTGATGATGAAAAATGAGCTTTTCAGCAGAGAAGCAGATACATTTCAATTCACATGACAAATCTGATCAATGGTGGCTACTTTTAGGACATTATGCAGAAAGATTCTGAGGTCTCATCCAAGTTCTGGGAAAAGAGTCCTGCAGTCATACCCACAGTGGAAGTGAAGAGTAGTACAATACATGTAAGTTGAAAAGACCACCATTAGCATCAGGACCCTGTATCAAAAGGTGAAAACAGAGGGCAGGGGTGGGAATCAGGGAAGGAGTTCAGAGTCAACTGCACTGAGAGGAAAGGAAGATGGTACCACAACCTCCAACAAACCAGAGGACCCCCACCAGGAACAGGTCCACACTGCCCATGAGCACACCCACACCCCTGGTACACCAATAAGGTCATCTCACACATTCTGATGTCCCAAAGGAGGCACACCAAACCCAACCCATGCTCCCATGCCAGAGAAGAAGGAAAGAGACCATCAGGTGGCGACAACAGAAAGCCTCCGAGCAGGAGTGCCTCTTCTTCTAAATAGGGATATGCCAGAGGGGGAGGGACAGGTCCTCACCAGCAGTTTCCTGAGTGGAACACAGAAGGGATGCAGGTGAGCACCATGGCTTTGTCCCAAGTGTTGGGACCCCTTGCTGGGGGATGGACAGGAAGTAGATATCAACCCGGAATAAAAAACTGCAAGAACTTTACATTTGGTTTTTCTGACTACAGCGGAAGAAACAGAAAAGAATGAGATAAAAAGTAAAAGGGGGTCAATGGAGGAACAATTGAAGGATGCAAGAGTTTACTTCTAAGGCACATTCGTAAGTCCAGATGACAGAATGTTGGGGGCGGGGGGGGGGGGGGAATAGGAAGTTTATCACTAACAAATGCCAGGAAGGGGCAGGAGGAGGAAGGGGATATGTAAATACAGTTTTAAGAAAACTTCCTCACCATCAGAGTATCTAGGAATTTTAATTTTGAAAACAAAACACACTTGGACTAGTTGTAAACTAACTTTTAAGGAGCCCCATGACACGCCAGGAAGTCACTTTGGAATCTTAAAGATTTCAGAAGTGTCTATACATGGGTGTAGGCATGCCCACATGCTCACATGTGTGAGCACACAAACACAGAGCCTTTTCTCTACTTTAGTTGGAGGGGGTTTTGCTTTTGTTTTTTGTTTTTTGTTTTTGGTACCAGGGATTGAACCCCAGGGGTGCTTCACTGAGCCACATCCCCAGTACTTTTATTTTTAAGTTTTATCTAGAGACAGGGTCTTGCTTAGTTGCTTAGTGCCCCACTAAATTGCTGAGGCTAGCTTTGAACTCACAATCCTCCTGCCTCAGCCTCCAGAGCTGCTGGGATTCAAATGAAGATCTTTAATGATGACTCAAAAAAAAAAAAAAAAAAAAAAATCCCTCCAGACCATCCTCCATAGAGCCAGGATTCAGTCCCTCATGTTTGGTCCAGGGGAAAATATTTTGAAGCATAAGTTTCCCCATTTGATGGGCAATTAGCCCAACATGTCATCCATTTCTCCCCTGAAGGCCTGCAGGAGGGGTCACATAGAGAAGCAGCTAACATTTGCCACGAACACTGATCTACATTTGTGTCCTCTTTCTACACACACATGTCCTGTCAACCCAAGTGCAAGTCCCTTGAGAGCAAGGACCACATAGTCCACTGCTTCACATCCAAATACTGAAAACACACCACCCGATCCAAAGCAGAAACTCAACAAATCCTTCTGTTTGAGGAAGGTAACATCAAGCAGTAATGACTGGACCCAAATTAGTACAAAGGAACCAGGTCTCCAGCACCTTGGCATTTTTGTTTGCCAAATCTCATATCCTATTAAAGATTTACTTGTCAGTTGCCGAAATATTCCTGTTTAAATATCTACAGAGTGGGCTGGGGTTGTGGCTCAGCGGTAGAGCACTCGCCTAGCACGTGTGCAGCCCGGGTTCGATCCTCAGCACCACATACAAATAAACCCATTGTGTACAACTAAAGCAAATAAATAAATATTATTTTTAAAAAAATATCTACAGAGTGACTCCATTTGTTTCTCCCTACATTATTAATTTGATTGGTTTTAAAGTTATTGGATGTGAGACGCATTAAATAGGCCACACACACAATGTGGGCTCTGGAAGTTACTCTGATGGAATAAAATGGCCCACCCTCATGACCTCACCTGGAGACGGGGACATGCCGGCACTGTGTGAAGCTACACATGTGGAGAGAAGGCAAGTCTGCCTGGGATGTCTGGGATGCAGCAAGTCATAAGCATTTCTTGAACTGTGTTGCATTTTCTATTTTCTTTCTTTTAGCTCTTTAAGACACTGCTAGAAAATCCAAGTCTCAGAGAGGAAGGAGAGACAAGGATATGACACTATACTTAAGGCTAAAAAGACCAATATCATGGACTCAGTTCTGCCACGTCTAGCTGTGTGAGTATCCTTGGGAAATTTCCTCTCTGTGCTTTGGCTGCCTTGTCTGCAAAATGCACAGCGTGCACGGGACTGGATAGATTTCAGAATGGACTTGGCATCAGACAAATGCTTATATGTCTGCCACTTCTATGTCCCCAGGATGACTGAGATTACTGTGTTAGAGACCTGTGGTTGCTTGGGGGAATATCTGGCCCTCTGCGAATGCAACGTCTCCAACCCTTTCTGATTATTGATCACCAAAGGAAGCTTATGAGTTGCTCATTGGGAAAAAGAAAAATGACAAATTGTTACAGCGTAAGTCAAATGTATCCTAGATAGAAGACATCCTGTGAGTAATGTGGAATCTGGACCATGTGAGGAGGTGGATGATCTAGGTTTGCTTAGGGTAGCTTCCTGACCCAAGATGCTTCAAAGGTCTCTAAGGAGCCAGCACTGAATGGGAAGAGGAATGTTGACTAGGCCCAGAGGCTAGGAATGTAGAATGGCCTGGGCAGGGGAGGGCAAGGGCTCTGACCATAACTCCACAGGAGATTTAAACCAGGAGTATTGAGCTGCAAGCAGAAAAAATCTTACAAACCAGACTAAGGTGCACTCAAGGGATTTAGTCAAGGTGCTGCTGACTTTCAGATGTGGGGGAGTGTTGGGAGCCACTCTGGACTGTACACACCTTTAAGTCCTGAGCAAGAGGTTCTGAACAATTATTGCACCCTGTGATAACTTGGGCTTTATCTCCGCTGGGATAATGAGGTGTGGCTCCAGGAGTAGGCATCACCTGGTGGGATTGAGTTACACCCACCTGTTCCTTTGTAATCCTATTCCTTGCCCTTTTGGGGATAGAGTGTTCCATGGATCCTCCCCTTGTGTGTTCCTTTCACTTGCTCTGTCCTTGATCCCCACACAGCACATGAGATGTGCATGGCCTTCCAAGATGTCAGTCAACCTGCTGCCCTGCAAGACATCACAGAGCTAGACTCAACCCTCCTGAAACCTGACCCCTTGCCTCCTTTGAATGGCTTCTCCCCAATATAACTGGGTCCAAGGCATGCTCCTTCTCTTTCTTGCCCTCCTTGTCTCCTTTGTGGGAGCTGGATCAGAAGAGCCATCACAAAATCCAAAGAAAAAGGTATTTCTCTGTCTTTGTGATTATTTCATGCCAGCCCAGTTCACCTGGAGTGACCTTGAGTGTTTAGTCACGTGACACGATAGGGGAACATGGGGGGAGGAAGAGATAATTGTTAATTCAGGTGCAATGCATTTTTGAAAATGAAGTTTTTAGAAATGCTGCCTATTCAGATGTGGCAGGGTAAGTAGCACAAGGACCCAAAGCAAATGGGACCATTTCTCCAAATCTGCACCAGGATCGGACCTTGTCCAAGTGACACCTCCCACAGAGAAAGGAAAGATACCAATAAAGAAAACACCACCTCAAAAATTAAAGTCTCATTTCTTTTAACCTTAACAACAGTTTGGAAGCAGGTGCAAGGGATTCCAAAAAGCTTCTTTCAACAATTGACCTACTGAGTTTTCACCAGATGAGCTCCAAGGACCTTCTAGTGGAGATTCCAGAGATTAAGGAAGGAAGGAAGGAAGGAAGGAAGGAAGGAAGGAAGGAAGGAAGGAAGGAAGGAAGGAAGGAAGGAAAGAAAGAAAGAAAGAAAGAAAGAAAGAAAGAAAGAAAGAAAGAGAGAAAAGGAAGCACTATCCCTCCCTTGTATCCATGTATGTCTGCACAAACAAATGGCAGAGGATGGCAGTGGGCAGGATCTGAGGGCTCCAATGGCACCTGAATGGCCCCATACTCCACAAAATTCTTAAGATAAAGATATCTATGCCAGTAAAAGACTTTGCAAATAATACCCCAAACCAGGATATGAAAATCAGCTGGATAAATAAAACTGGAGCCTACTCTGCCCTTCTACTTCTTTTTATATATTTATACACATATATATTTAGATGTAGATGGATACAATACCTTTTATTTATTTATTTTTATGTGGTGTTGAGGCTCGAACCCAGTGCCTCACATGTGCTAGACAAGCACTCTACCACCAAGCCGCAACCCCAGCCCTCTTCTGCTTCTTAGTTACTCTGAGTTAAACTTTCTGAACTAGCTCTGGGACTGTCAATGAGCAACACCTGCAGCCACACAGTGACGGGTTGGGTGGTGGGGAAATGGGCCAGGCTGTCCAGATTCACAGTCTGGCTCTGTCCCTTCCTAGCTCTGTGACCTTAATCAAGTTACTAAAGCTCTTTGGACCTCAGTTCTTCCTCTCTAAAATGAACATAATAATGACACCTGCTTCTTAGGGTCCTCGAGAAGACTGAATGTGTGCAGATCTGCAGATCATGTGGAACTGTGCCTGACATTTCGTAAGTTCCCAGAAAATGCTCTTACTCCACAGGACAAAGGACTTATGTTACTTGTGTCATTCTCTTAACTGGTCTTTCCCAGACTGCAATGGTTTAAGGGAGGGATTGTCTTAGCCATCTCTCTTGCTCGTGCACAGTGCCTGGGTTGAAATCTAAGCATCCAACACATGACTCTAAGCCAAATGGTAGAGTGAAGACAGGATGGGACAGGTCCCTGTGAGGGTCCCCAATCCATACCCCCACACCATGCCTCCTAGCCTCAAGATCTCAGCCTTTCCTCCCCACATGGCTTGATTCTCCCCATTGCTCATGACTCAGTTCAAGACGTCTATCTACTTCATGAGGGTCAGGAGACATGGCAACACAGCTGCAAAGGTGATGGTTTCACAATCAGACTGCCTGGGTTCAAGTCCCAACTTAGCCACCTACTAGACCTAGGTAAGTCAGAATATTGATTGACTATGACACTCAGGTTCCATGAACCTCTCCAAGCACTTCAGTCCCATTATCTCATTAAATCCTCACAGAGATCTGAGGGGTGCCTAAAACAATTCCATCTCTATAGGCAAAGAAAATGAGTTCCACAGGTGTATTTGCTCAGGGTCACTGCCCCAAGTCAACTCTCTCCTCCTTCAATTGCATTATTCCCATGATTACCATTTAATTTGATTTTTTTAAATGTCCTGTCTTGTGAGGTATGAAAGCCCAAATGCACCAATCTGGGGCCTATGCCTGACACCAGGTCGAGCTGCTGCCAGGGCCTTTATGTGTTCCTAGTATATGAAACAGAGCTGGTTCAAGAGATCACACTAGATACTGATTTGTTATTCAATATCTTTTGCCCTCCCCAGACCCCAGACTGGGGAGGGAAACCAGTTCTCCACATAGAAGTAGTGTCTGGGATGGGCCCTTCCTGGATCAGAGCTTGAGGCCTAGCATAGCTCAGCCAGCAGTGAGGGCAGTGGACAGCATGGAGCCATGGACAGCATGGTGTCATGTTCTCTAGAGCATCACAGCTCAGGATGAGCTTCTGCCAAGACCCAGAGAGCACCGTCAAGGCCACACTGAAGCCAGCACCCATGCTGCCGGCACCATACTATGGCATGGAGGTGGGAGGGGGAACTCACAAGATGAGTTTCCAAAAAACAGAGCACTGGCACTGTCACCTGGAGACAGTGGAGAAGCCACATCCATGCCACGTAGTATCCGGTATCCCTCCTGCCCCAATTCCTACATCCTCTGTGACGTACCTGGAAGAGACTTTCCCTATTTAGGGCCTGCAGAACAGGCAACTCAATCTGCTTCTACTCCTTGGCAGAGGCCCTCCACTGCCTCTGCACAGCAAACTGTTGCTAGGTTTATGTAAATACCATGGAAACTAGAGCTGCAACACAGAAAGACTCGCAAAGAAGCAACTTAACATAAGGTCAACAAGCCCCCTGACAAATAGTGTATGTAGTGCTCAATCTTCAACATGCAGCCAACTCAGCTTCCCAGCCTAACCCCTAGGCTGAAAAGGCTAATGAGATTCACAGACAACATATTAAATGATGGAATTCTCCGCACAGCTCGATTTCTTTCTATAAATAATTTTAAAACTATTACCCAATAATGTATTGTAATAAAAAAGCTGACGGGGTCTTGCTCAACAAGTAATCATCGGCGTGTTTTCGCACCTGGAGATGGAGAACTTTCTTATTATGTGCCCCTGGTGATTTTTAGGTGTTTCCATAAAGCTGTTGCCATTATT
The DNA here is from genome assembly GCA_025594165.1 of Tamias sibiricus. Lineage (NCBI taxonomy): Eukaryota > Metazoa > Chordata > Mammalia > Rodentia > Sciuridae > Tamias > Tamias sibiricus. Next base: position 122,372,115 of record CM046663.1, on the reverse strand, counting down.
TATAAGCCACGGGTTACTTCCCTTCTCTGTATGCTAAAATTAATGAAAACTTATTTTAAAGATTCAGAAAAGCAAGGCAGACTAGAGGGTATGTGCCAGGCAGTCCTGGTGGGGCCAGGGTGGTTTTTGCAAGTCACTTGTGGCCTTGCTGATGGGTTAGATTCTATTCATAAGGCAAAAGCAGACTGTACCTTTGAAATGAGGTGACCCCCTGGGCATTAGAGAGTGGGCAACAGTGAGCCCACGGAGGTAGGGGACTGTTTTCATCTCCGTGGCCTCTGTGGCCACAGTCTGACCAGTCCCAGAGCTTTGGAGAGCCCAGCCAGCAACAGCCACACCTGCTGAGCAATCTCTGCCAGCATTGAACTTCCCACCTACACCCACTGCTTAGCCACCTTGGCACTTGGTGCTTGCCACATTAGCATTCTGTCGGGGCAGCTCACAGCCGTGGCGGTCAGGATACCCTCCACACAAGTGCATGCATGCATGTGTGCGTGCACACACATGTACACATGCATGCACGCGCAGGCCTGGCACTCACCATTTCCATCCCTGACGCCTCCAGAACTGAAAGGCAAGAGGAAGAAAAAAACTGGACAAGCTGAACCATGAGATCCACCAGTACTGCCAACCCCTCTCCAAGTCTCTGGGCTTCTGGTCACAACTAACATCAATGGGTCCAATAAGACCCACTTTAGTACCTTTTCGTAAAATATTTTTTTAGTTATAGAGAGACACACAATATCTTTGTTTATTAATTTATTTTTTATGTGGTGCTGAGGCTCAAACCAGTGCCTCACACACGCTAGGCAAGCAAGCACTTTACCACTGAGCTACAGCCCCAGCCCCCACTTTAGCACCTTTGAAAGCCCCTTCTGTATTTCCAAACTACCTTCAGATATCATTGTCCCCTCCAAGAAGCCTCTCTTGATGTCTACCATGAGGTGTAATCACCCCGCGCCCCCATTAAGTCTACAGAAAGCCCAAACACTTTTGTGACACCTACTTTCTGACCTGGTATTTCAGCCACCTGTAGTTTTATCCTCCCCTTCTGCAGGGCTAGATGAGTGGACAGACTCCTGGGGAGACCATGCCTCACCCACTTCTATAGTGCCCCTAACAGCTGGTCTAGGCACTGGGCAGCTCCCACTGAACCCAAGGAAGGCAGCATCATGCCAAGTCTAGAAAGGGCACCAGACTTGGGAATGAAGAGGAGACAAGTCCAGGCTGACCTCTAAGCTGTGATCTTGGACAAGCCACTAACACTCTCCAAGCTCCAGTTCCTTCAACTGTTAAATAAAAAAAGCAGAGACAGGAGAATTGCTTAGGTCTCTGTCAGCTTGAAACTTTTCTGATATTATAATACAAAGCTGTGGTATTTGTAGCCATGGACTGACCTACTAACTAAACCCAGCCAGGTAACAAGATAACAACCTGCTTTTTAAATGGGCCAGTGTGTGTGCATGTGTGTGTATGTACTCCCGTGTTGGTGAGGGGGAAGAGATATATTCTGATGATTTTATTTTTCTTTTGTCATTAAATCATAGTAGGTGGACTTTGGCCTGTACACTGAGCCCTAGCTACTAGAGGTGACATTGCCCCATATTCCCAAAATAACACCTGTCTACCAATATGTCTGAATGAGATTTAAAAATCATTAATTAGCAGACTTTTCATCCACTGAGAAAGTTATCTATAATTAAGAAGCCAAATACACACCTATGAATCAACCCAGTTTACAAAGAAAGATCATTTGAGAAGGAGGACACCGAGAGGTCAGATAACTGTGGGATCTGAATGCTAGGTGACATCTTTTTAAAAATTTTTTTAATTGATGCATAATAATTGTATATATTTATAGTATGATAATCTGCTATTGTAATGGGGACTTAGAGATTGCTTTTGCTAAAAGCACTAGCTCTTCACTTGGGCCTACAGATGCCCCATGGGTAACCACAAGCAGGATAAATCAAGGCATGCCTTCCTTCACTTTGCAACTGTCTGCTTGCTAACCTAAACTTTGGATCAGATTCTGCTACTCACTTAAGTAGAGTCTGTCTAAAAACTGGTAATGCAAAGTAGATTAGTCCTAAATTGACCTAACCTCTCTCATCCCTGTTCAAGACTGAAGACACACATATAAGAGTAACTAAAATGCCTTCACATTGCCAGGAACAGTGCATGCAGAGCACCCCATGACGGGATGGCTCTCCTAAGTGGGAGCAATTACTCCAGGACATGAACTGAGGCTGTCCCCCTATGCAGGAGGCCCTGCACCCATCTCCTGTAGGGAACTGAGTTGACCATTCAAGCCATTACCACTTCCCGGAAACCAGCAGGACCTCACAATCAGATCTGAAACGGTGATCTACCAGACCACAGTTGGAGCAAGACTGATTGACTATGCATAATTATTGGCCCTGCTTTTGTTCCTTACCCTGGAGCTCTTGTTCTTACCCCAGACAGGGCTTAGGACACTGGTCCCTATTATGATCCCCTAGCTGGTCCATACTGAGTAATACTTTCCTGTCCTATGTTACTGTTACTTTTTCAGTTTGATTTTGGGGGGAAGAGGCTGGACCTGCTCTGCTGGGATACCCTGAAGTCAGCCCCACCCCTACCAAGGACTTCAGTGACAATACATGTAAACAATAGATAACAATCGAGTGAGGATAATCAACATTTCCATCTCCTCAAACACATCTCATTTTTTTATATTGGGAAATGTCAAACTTCTCTCCTCTATTGCAGTTCTTCACAGAACATAATAAAGTGTTATAAACTACAGTCACCCTTCTGTGCTGTAGAACACTAGAAATTATTCCTTCCATCTCACTATTTTGGTGCCCACTCTCCCCTCTCCCTCTATGCCCCTTCTTTGCTTCTGCTAACCACTATTCTATTCTCTTCTTCCTTGAGATTGACTTTTTGGGCTTTTACAGATGGTGGGAACATATGGCTATTTGTCTTTCTGTGTCTGCCTTATTTCACTTAATATAATGTCCTCAGTTTCACTCATGATTGTGCAAGTGGAAGGATTTTAATCTTTTTTTTAATGGCTGAATAATATTTCATTATATATACATATATTTTTTTTTCTTTATCTATTCCTTCATTCATATCTTGGCCATCAAGAGCAGTGCTGCAATAAACATGGAAGTGCAGGTGTCTCTTTGATATCCAGATGACATCTCAACCAAGACATGCCAATCACAACCTGAGGTCCATAAAAGGAAACTAATAGCTTTTCTACCTTATCACATAATGGGGCTCTGATATTAGTGGAGAGCAGTCACTTAACTAATGGTTCTTCTTAAGTTTGGAGAAAGGACTAAAATGAAATCTCTCTTTTAACATATGTACCTGATCACACACAAAAAAGGTAATTTCATATACTCATATGGTAGTAGAATTGTTTTCTCACAATAAAAAAAAAAAAAAAAAAAACCTACATCTCTGTTATTCTATCCCACAGGATACATGAAGTCACAAGTTCATTTTTAAACTTGGAGCAAAACACAACACACTAATCGGAGAGGCAAAATACCCATTATTATAAACTAGCCATTTCAACAGCTGGAAGCTCAGGAGCAACCAAATAACAGTGGAGAAAACAAATGCCTACTGCAATTTTCTCTCCTTTTTTGATCTCTTTACAAGTATATGTTGCATGTGCTTTGACTACTTTTGAAAAGGAGGAGGAAAAAGAAAAACCCTTGGGCAGTTTTCTCACCATGGTTGCTTTTCCCAGGCTTTTTTCAGATGATATCACTTCATTTCATAAACCCCTTCTTTGTAATCCCTTTTGAAGAAACACAGAAAGACAGGAGGGTGCTTCCCGGCAACATGGTTAGTAGAAATGCAGGGTGAGGCCTTGGAGCCAGGCAGAGAGGCCTGCAGTGACTCTGGAGGAGGGAGGAGCCTTGTGAAGGACAGATTCACAAGACGATCATGAGGGAAAATCAGAAATATGAGCCTGCTCTCCTGACACCTCACAGACAAGATGACAAAAAGGCAGAGTGGTTGCCTTGGGCTCTAGGACTTTGTTCTACTCCCTGTCCCTCTCCAGGGGATCCTGATGAAGCCCCTGGGTATAGCTGCAAACACCTGGCCCACACTGTGCCCTGAGTCCCTGTCCTTCAGAGGTTGGCTGATCAACTCTAGGGTGTCCTCCTAAGGCTAAGGTCCTGCAGCTCTGTGACAGGAGCCTCAGAGAGGGGTGGAGAATCCTGCACTGCCTCAGAGCTGACCTCTCCATCAGGCACCCGGCACATGGCATAGGACCCCCCAAGACTTTGAGGGAGCCCCGCAAAATATTTTAATTTCTTTTAGAATCAGAAGCAAAAAGATTAACTTCAGGCTGAATAAAATGTTTATAATATATACTATTACAAATATTTATATAATATTTAAGTATTACATAAAATATTACAAATGGTGTAATCATAAAAAATAACTTCTAACACTTTTTTAGGCAGGAAGGGATCCACAAAGGCCCAAGTGCCAGAATCTATGAAAGTCACCACAGATCCCTGAAGCCAGATCATTTCTGCCCCTGGATTTTTGCATGTGCTGAGATACCCCATTCCAACCTTCCCTTATCTAAAGTAAATTCATTCACTAGACTCCACTCAAATTTCCCCCTACCCTCCTTCCTCCCTGAGTGCTCTGAGTAGCTCTCTTGTTTCTATTTGAAATTCCTCAGCAATTAGAATTATAATCTTATACTTAACAAATTTCTATTTTTTTATGTATATAATTCCTGTACTTCATGCAAAGACACATAACATACAACTCCACTGTTAAGAAACCTATACGATAAAGTCTACCCATATAATAATGTCTCTGTGTCTCAACCTCACATTCGAACCCTACTCATAGTTGCACATTCGCCATCTTATATTATTGTCCTTTCACCGACTTTCTTACCTCTGTGGACCCTGAATACAGCCACACTGATATTCCCCATTTTCCAAAGCCTTCTGCCTCCAGGCTTTTGCCAAAGCTGTTCCCTTGGCCTGGGATGCCCTTCCCTTTCAAAGCTTCCTATAAAAGCCCTGGCCCATTCCTAAAACCCTAATTCAATGTAATCTCCTCCAGGAAGCCTTCCCAGATCCTCTAGTAGGCATAAATCCCTCATCCTCCTGTTCTGCCTTGGCCCCTTTGCCTGTCTTCTACAGCATTCATCAGAACCTGACTTCTACCAAAGGAATCTAGAGACCATGATTGGTGTCTCAGTCTGAGTTGCCCCAGAAACCAAAGATGAAATAAAGATTCAAGTGGAAGCATGGGGAGTTGAGTCCAGGAGTTGAGGGGGGGAAGTGAGACAGGGAAAGGAAGGCGTGTGCAATGGGGCATGGTGTGTCACCAAACAAGTTACCGCTGTGGGCCACTGGAGCTCACTGCAGCTGGGGAACAGTGGGAGCCAGGAAAGAGCATGCCTGAGTTACCCCATTAAAGAAAGAGGGTGCTAACCCACTGGCTGCTTTGGTCACAGGTCAGGCTTTCCCAGGGTCATTAATCTTCTAGGTTTCTAACCTCCCCTGCCCTGGGCAAAGGAGCTGCAGGGGCCAGAGAAAGCTCCCAGGAGGAGAAGCAGGTGCTGGTGGCTGCACAGTTTATGCAGACAAGGCGATACTGAAGGGACTGGAGGGGAGCAGATAATGTCTGCTGCAGACGCCCTGGACTCTCTCAGCCTCAAGCACCCAGCAGGATTCTGGGCACGCAGGAGACACTCAGCAAGTGCTCCTAAAAGGAAAGAATTTTTGAACTCTTTGAATATGGGGGCTATACTTTATTTTCTAACTGCCACAGTAGATAGCTTCAAGATAAGAACTCAAATCATATATGCTAACTGAAAAATGGTGAACAGGGTCACTTAATACCCCACCTCCTCCTTGGTCTTTACCCAAAAGACTTGAAAATAGCATACTACAGGGACACAGCCACATCAATGTTTATAGCAGCACAATTCACAATAGCTAAACTGTGGAACCAACCTAGATGCCCTTCAGTAGATGAATGGATAAAGAAAATGTGGTATATACATACAGTGGAGTATTTCTCAGCAATAAGAGAGAATAAAATCATGGCATTTGCAGGTAAATGGATGGAGTTAGAGAATATAATACTAAGTGAAGTTAGCCAATCCCAAAAAGCCATATGCCAAATGTTTTCTCTGATATAAAGAGGCCGATTCACAGTTGGGTTGGGATGGGGAGCATAGGAGGATTAGAGGAACACTAGAATGGCCAATGGGAGGGAGGGAAGGGAGGGGGCAAAAGGGTGAAGAAAAAAAAAGATGGTAGAATGAGATGGATATCATTACCCTAAGTGCATGTATGTAGTCACGAATGGTGTGAATAGACCTTGCATACAACCAGAGATTTGTAAAAATGTGCTCTATATGTGTAATATGAAATGTAATGCATTCTGCTGTCATTTATAACAACTTAGAATAAAAAATAAATACCCCACCTCCTGAATGAGACCGAGCCACGGAGTGAACTCCCACCTCATTAGTTGTCCTTGATTTCATACCTGCTATCTAATTCACACGAGCACCACAGACCAACACAGCTCTTGTGAGGTTTGGCACTGAAGATGTAATGAAGTTAAATAATCTCTTCAGAAAACATACCTACCTCCAGAAGAACAACCTAGGAACACTGTAGGATTCTAGGAAATTCCCAGCTTTCCTGCAGTCTCAGACTCCAATGTCTCCCCTGCCTCCCAGGTAGTACCACTATATTAAGGAACTAGGATAAAGAATGTACTAAGGGTCTTCAGGTTACCCCCTCAACCCCACCTAGCTACCTTGTGACTGTACCATGTAGCAGCAGAGGATGCACCAAGAAATGGCCTCCAGGCTCAGTCTATATGAGACACAGCCAAGGACTCAAACAAAGAAAAATAATGTAAGCCTGTTCAATAGCATGAGGCAAGGGAGGGACAAGCCAGCTTTTCTTGCCAATTTCAGAGCAGAACAGATGTTTCTGCATCTCGGAGGTATCCGCCCTCCTAGGACACCAGACATAGGTCACCCATCAGTCATTCATCTTTATGATGAGTTGCGGCGGCCAGCACACAGTCAAGATTAATGCATATCCTTTCCAAGAAGTGCTGTTTAATGGCGAGGATGGACTGGGGTGATTGTTCATGCCAAATCACTCCAGTCGACACAACCAACCAAGTCCCAGCACTAGATAGAAAAAGAAAATCCTGATCTCTGTCTTGCTCCAAGCAAGGGACAGAATAGAGTAATTCGTGGACAATGTATGAGCTGAACTTTGCCTGGGTAGAAGTATCCCATGGTTGAGTTCAATGAGACCTGGCTTCCTTGGGACATGCTGGGGAAACCAAAGATTCATGGGAGGACTCAGGTACCATACACCTCAAGCTGCATGGCTAAAAGAAATCAGGAGACCTGGCTTCTACCTACAGCTTCACTCCCTGCTGACAACATCTTGAGCAAATTACCTCTCTAGAAAACAAGAGGACAACCTCTAAGTCCCTCCTGGCTTCCAGCTTTAACACTGTATGGGGTTCTAAGAATCTTAAATGCCAGAGTGTATGCTAAATTTCATTCTTGCAATGACAGTAATAGATGGGACAAAAACATTTAAACCTTCTAAAATGTTAACACCACACTATCTGCCACAGTAGATAGCTTCAAGATAAGAACTCCAATCATATATACTAACTGAAAAACAGTGAACAGATGTTTCCATCTGGCTAAAGGAACTGTCCCACTACTGTGCTTCTGCAAGACATCTTTAGAGCTAAAGCACTGCATGACACCTGCCAATATGGAAAGTTTGTTTTGTAGTTTTAACTCAAACAGGAAATTAGCAAAGGAGGAAAACAGAATTTGAATCCAGTTCTTTAATACAAACTTGACTTTATTTCATTCATCTAAAAGAGCCACATAGGAATTTCTTTGACCACCAGAGGGCTTTCCTCACTGACAAAATGCATTAATAAGACATAAGGTGGTAACATTTAAAAACTACAAAGTTCCAAGTTATATTGTCTAGGTCTATAAAAGACTGGATGCTGGAGGCTGAATAAAAATGGGGGGGGGGAACCTCAAGTTTTCCTGAATAAGATGTACTTTTCCATAAACCTGATGGGGAAAAGTTCCAATCTCTCTTAAGTTTCAGAAAATCATCAAAAGAATTTTTCCAGTGTATAAAACCAAAAGGAAATAATGAATTAGCTATCAAAGGTTTCAGTGTCTTGTTCCAGAGCTATCATTTCTTAAATGCTAAAGTTGTTTTTTGCATCTTTGCTTATTCAGTTAAAATGCAGAAGAACTGACAGACATATCATCATGTTTTTTAACACATGGGTTGCAGATAGTTGACATTGTTGAATATCCACAATGTGACATACTTCCTAGTCATTTATGTTTATTAAATTACTTAATAATCACAATGATCCTAGGAGATAGACACTATTATTCATATTTATATGTGAAGAAATTAAGGCAAAAAGAGGCTAAGGAAATGGCCCAAGGTCAAGCAGCTAGTAATTGCAAAGAACTTTAATAAAAGTTCTAGCTGGACACAGCAGCACACGCCAGTAATCCCAGTGGCTTGGGAGGCTAAGGCAGGAAGATTTTGAGTTCAAAGCCAGCCTCAGCAAAAGCAAGGCACTAAGCAACTCAGTGAGACCCTGTCTCTAAATAAAATACAATAAAGGGTTGGGGATGTGGCTCAGCAGTCGAGTGCCCCTGAGTTCAATCCCTGGTACCAGAAAAAAAAAAAAAAAAAAAAAAAAAAATTTAAGTTCTGTAATAAACTATCCACCTACCACCAACAACCAAACTTACACTGATTACAGAAGAAGAAAAAAGAGCCACTGTATAACACAACCTATAAAATGAAAAGAACAAAAAAAAAAGGTTAACGAATAGTCTTGGGCCGGACTTTCTTCCTTCTATGGTCCACTGCACCTAGGGTGTGAGGCAGCATCAGAGCAGACCAGGAGGACTCCAAGGAAAATTTCATGAGCTTATAGTCTCTCATATCTACTAAAAGTTCTTTCAATTTTTCTGTTTCATGAACTAGAGGTTCCCATATACAATTTCATTTAGAAGAAAAGATTTAACTAATCTCAAAGTTTAAATCTGCCAATCAGCAGATATTTCAGAGGGGGAAAAAATCCCTTTTGGGGTTGTCTTAAACACATTTCACAGTATGTACTGTTTGGGGTGAAGTACTCCCTTGCTACATGATTACAATCTCTGAAATCAGGAATAGTATCTCTTTTATCCTTATTATCCTTTTGTTCTCAATCCTTGGCCCAAGATTTGGCCCTGAGTAAAATATTCAACTAATATTTGTAGAAGGAAGAAGTGAACTACTAGTTTAGGTAATGCTAACTGCTGTGATAGATAAACCCAGAACTTTAAGAAACTTAATATAATAGATGTTTCCTTCTTACTCATAGAAGGTTCAATCAGCTGTTCAGTGTATGGCCCTCCACACAGTGATTCAGGGACCCAGGCTCCTTCTACTTTGTGACTTTGCATGCCTTGTAGGTGGAGAAAGAGAACCTGAGTGACCTCCAGAATAGTCACATCAACCCACATTGAGCAAGAAAAGATGAGGGCTGGAGTTAGCATCCCAGAAAAACTGTCAACTTTGGTGGACAGCGAGCCAGCTACCTCTTCCATAATGACCTCAAAAGAATTATTAGCCTGAGAATAAGACCCACAGCATAAGAGTCAGCCACCAAAGGAGAATAGAAATGAGTCTCTAACCACTTTCTCCCCCAAAATGCACAAGTATTTAAAAATAACTACAGAGATACAAAAATTATAATTTTTTAATTTTTTGCTACTAAGGATTAAACTTGAGGGCACTCAACACTGAACCACATTCCCAGCCCTATTTTGTATTTTATTTAGAGGCTTAGTACCTCATCATTGCTGAGGCTGGCTTTGAACCTGTGGATCATCCTGTCTCGTCCTCAAAATTCTAATTTTTCACAAGGAATATTCATTGTATTTAACTATCAAAAACTAACTGCTTACTTATTGGTATACAAATGGCCAGAAGCTGAGATTTAAATAAAACTCCAGTCAGCTTGGAGTTTTATTTGGAGAGGCCTCATGGGCAGCCAACACCATGCATGCAGAGAAGCCCAGAGCCCTGAGACTGGCCATTGCCAGTATCCACCTGGGTGATGCTGTACAAATACATCAACTTCCCTGTGGCTGGGTTATACCTGTCACAAGGCAAAGATAATACCTGCCTTTCTACAATTTTCCAAGTAAAGTATGAGTATCGTGCAATAATGGCTACAGAAAATCTGTAAAAATATTTATAATCCTTCAAAATATAGGCATAGGACTGACCCATAACTGTTTGTCCAGTCAGACAGTAACTCCTACTGCTTATGACCCCAGTGGGTGATATGCCTCTGGAAGCACCCCCCTTTGCCAAGTGTGTCTACCTTGGCCTCCCCAGGACTCATGCTCACCTCCACTGCTCCCAGGCAGCAGAATCTGTGAGAGGATCCCTCACCTTCTGTGGACCTCAAGGACCGCATGTAGGAACCCAGCATGACCACCCCTGGGAGATCTACGGTGCGGGACTGGGCCAGTAGGCTCCCTCCAGGGGCCCTCTTCTGAGATCCATGTTCTGATTCCCAAATTTGAGCCAAAGGTGCTGGAAAGGGGACCAGGGCCCCTATGATGACTCTGCCCTCCCTGGCTTGTGTTTTCCACACTCTGACCAGGTGGGAGGTGTGGATATTAACAGCAGCTCCACTCCAATGTTACCATAAAGTAACAGCACAGTACCATGCAATCAGTCTTTAATGTCAGCCATAACCTTCATAAATGGGTTTGTAACGAGAAACCCTTGTTTGTCACAGAGAAGGTATGATTGATGTGGCCTATGAGCGAAATGAAGCCACAGTGACCATCTCAATAACATGAACAGCTGCCAAATATTCATTTAGCAGAATGAGTTTGGAAAACTTTGAGCAGATTGCTTTCACAAGGCTGCCTTCAACAAAAGGAAACATAATTAACGAGCTAATATCAGCATGTGTCTGGCTAAGCTAATGAATATCAAATTACACAGAAACCTGTATAAATCATCATTACCCTGAATTTTAATTGAACTTGCAATTAAACATGACAAATTTTATATACACTAAACCTTTAATTTATACTTTCAAATAAGGAATAATTTATCATTTTTAGTATTTCATAGTTAATTTCCCAATATGTGCACTTCTAATTAACAAGGACAGACAGGCATTTAAAAAAAACACACAGTCTCCCCCTCTCTTATGGCTCCGTTCATAACAATAATTTTCCCTTTTGTGTACATTAGAAACTCCTACGTCCAGGAGTTTGAACGCCAAAGGGCCTACTTGCGTATTCCAGGAAAGATCTTACGGCTGTAGAGAATCAGAGAATGACTCCCCTTTCTGCTTCTCTTCTCTCCCCTGGAAAAGGAGGGATTAAAAGGGCAAGACCATGTGAAAGCAACCTGGCCCAGCGTCTCAATTACCTGTTCAACCTTGCACCCCAACTCCAGTTATGTGGAGGGCAGGGGGCCTCCCTGGCTGCAGGAACAGAGCAGCTTGCGTTTCAAAGTCGCACCACGTGAGAAATAAACCGCCTTGCTCTTGCTCGGGAGTTAACGCCAGGCCTGTTTGTTTTACCTGGCCAGCCAGTAATGAGCGCGCTCCGTGGAAGGATTTGTATTTTATTATTATAATTACGCCACCATTATAAACATACCTCGAGCAACCTCAGCATAAAAGGCAGGGAGTGCTATTAAAACATACGGATAAATGCACGGGGAAACAAGACAGGATTGTAAAAGGGCTGCAACAAAAACTAATTGGGTTTGCTTTTGTCCTTAATCCCAACCTATTAATATGGTAAGCAGTGTGGTCTAGGGAGCTAGAAGCTAGGAATCAGGATTTCTGTACCTGGTTAGGCCTCTAACTGGCTGTGTGACCACGAGCAAGATGCCTCACTTCTCTGTGTCTCAGTGTGCACAGGGGATGAATTAAACCTAACAGATAATCATGCCTACTCTAAATAGGCAAACATAATTTGAAGAAGAAAACATCATAGAAGCTGATAGCATCATCATTTTCTAGTTCTGGGGAGAAGATTCAAACTAAAAGAGCAGACAACATCCCACAATGCTCAAATGTGCGGCACAGTTTTTAATGCAACGTTTGCAGGAAATAGGAGCATTTAATTCCTTCTTTTTTTTTTTTTTTTTTTTTTTTTTTAATTTGCTATGTGAAGGAGGCCAGACAGATAATATTGTCACCATTTGAAAAATGAGAAAATGAAGGTGTGAAGAGTCCTGCTCTGTGGCAGGGCAAGGGCTGGGCTGAGAGGTGGAAGGAACTTCCAGTTGCCCCTTCCAACTTCTTCACCCTCCTTAGGAAGAAGCTAGGGAAGGTGTGACAAGATCAGAGAAAACTTTGGCTTATGGCAATCACAATTACTGCCACCCCTCTCCTGACAGACTGAAGGCTCAGCGGCATGTCTATGCCTAGAAAAAGAGACAAGGTCCCACTTCCTAGAGCAAACTCAAAGAGGGCAAGAAGCCCACAGATGGCACCTTATCTACACTTGGCCCAGACAGTATGGACACACATCAGTCTGATTAACAAAGTCAAAGGACATTCAGGACTAAGAGAAATAGGGAGGGTGAGACTAGTCAGGGCCATTCCAACCAGCCCCTTTCACTGCAGACCAAAGGCTCTAGAAATGAGATTAAAACAAAAGAAGCTGGGGGGAGGGGACAGTTAATGGAAGAAGAAGGAAGAGTCTTTCTGAAACCCCTCACTTCAATCGCGGATTCCCAGGTTGTTTCTAGAGGTCCCGTGACCAATGGAAACCAAAGAGAGGCAGGAGAGAGCTGGGAAGTATAACACAGTTCCTGGAATATAGTGCCGGCCCGTGCCTATGAAGCAAAGGGACAAATATTTTCACACATTATCAGATAGCCGAGGGAAACAGCCTCCACCAGAATTTACAACTGAAGGCTACCAGAATTTACAACTTGTGAAATTGTGCTTGTCCGTATTTTCTCATTACGCTGGATGCGGCTGCAGAAAGAGTGTGCACTTTCTTTTCCCTTTCCTCTCCCCCCCCCCATTCTCCCCTCCTTCCACTGTCTCACTACTTCCTAGTTAAACCTTGTCTCAAGTTATCAACACCCTCTGGAGAGATAAGGCTCCTCTCACTTACAAGCTGTCACTAATAATCGAACTTTCAAGACTCCATCTCTAAGAGAGACTCCCCGAGCCACGCAGGTCACGAGAATTAACTGCCACCAGTCCTTGCAGAAAACTCGGCTCATCAATCTATAGCTTTCTCGTCATAATTAGAATAACGGCTTTGAAAATTTGGGCTGATGTTGACTTGGTCTCAGGCCGCAAAGAGCGCTGATTAAAATCTTGGTGTGAAAGTTAATGATAAGTGCTGGTGGCGTTGCCGTGGAGACAGGGACAAACAATTCCCTCGCTGTGACATTTTCAATGTCCTGGAGAAGAAAAACTGTCCTCTTTAGTGTGGCAGCGTATGAAGCTTATTTATGGCTACAGGGCTCAGTGGATTGATGACTGTCGTAACATACTGTCAAATCCTTTACTGACACATTCATTTTTTTGGAGCCCCTGGTGCAGCAGAAATAAAATAAAATAATAAAAACAAAACCGGGGGGGAAAATTCTCCAGCAGACCATAGGCGGCCACCAGTGGACCTTCCTTGCACTAGAGGACCTCAGAATTAATAGATAAAAAGGCTTCCTACTTCCTGGCCACGGAGAAAAGAGAGGGGAGATTGGAAATTGCTGAGTAAGAAAGAACAATAATGTTGTGGCTGCCAGAGCACCCTAGGAATGTTTGTTACCAAAGCAAGCCCTTCGTAAATATCCAAGATAGGTAACCATAGGCAAGTAGGCTCTCCATGCCTACCTTGGAGGATAATGCCTTAGAAATCTAAGAAAGGTGTTGGAAAATTCGCCCAGCCAAAGGAACAAACCAGGGCAGCTGTGTCTCCATTATACAGCATCCCAACCACGGCAGTCCCTTTGAGGTTCAATATAGTGATATTAATCTCTAAAAATGACAGGGAGCTTGATGGTCTGTGGTACATGCTCACATTCGCCATCTCCTTTGCCCTTCATCATACTGAAAGCCAGCAGCGGCAGCACCCCCATTTCATGTAAAAGAAGCCGAGCAGTCCAAGCACAGCTCCCGCAGGAATGCGATTAGTTAGGAGGCCGAGCAGAGGCTCCCGACCTAAATCTTCTGTGGTCACAATGAGTAACTAGTCACTATTTCAGAACAGACATGCAGGCCTACAAGTTCTGGACTGCTTTAATGTGGGGTCTGTTAAATGCTTTTGGCTGGCGCGATGAAGTAGCTGCACTTCCGCAGCAGATAAAGGGACTCCGCGCGCATTGGCAACGAGTCCATAAAGACTTCTCGAGGCTCTGACATTTTTCTAGTTCCTTTCATTCAAGGATCCTAGTCATCATCATTATTATTGTTGTTGTTATTAATAATGATAATGAAATAAACTATGCAAATGTGGCGAATGGCTTTAGCCCTAAAACGCAGGCAGTAATGTGGTAATTTATCCAATAATGGAATCGCAAAGTGATTTTATTTGCTTTTATGGCTCCTTTCTTTCAGAGGAGCTGGGCATCAATAATGGCGATAGTAATGAAATCAACTATGCAAATGTGGAAATCGTTTTTGTCCTAATGTACCAATTTAGCCAGCGAACGAAATTCAACACAGTCTGATGGGCTTCCTAACACGCGGGAAACAGGGTTGCAAAGCGGCCCTGGGCTCAGTTTCCCAGATGTCAAGATTCATTTTCTAAAAGTAAGGCCCTATCAATGTCCTTTTGTTAATGACCAAACCTTTACTTCCTGGTGAAAATTCTAGGAAATGCCCTTGGTGACTTAAAGAGAGGGAGGGGTTTTAACATGAGAGCCAGATAGGTTGATTTGAACACAATTCATTTTCTAGGCTAAAGCTCCTCCACGACCAAAGTACCCCAGGGCAGCCAGGGATTGCTGGGGACACCAGTAAGAGCAGTCCCTCTTGGGACCAACCTTTTCATTATAGCACTAGGACGCACTACGTAGGACAATGCCCTCTGTCGAATCTCCCTTTCACCTACCTCTGAATCTGGATTCAGTGAGGACATGTCTCTGGCTAGATGCTGGCCACTCAGAAGACCCTCAGGAAAGTTTCTCCAAAAGTGGCATTCCAAACAGCCACTGGGGGAGGCCTGTTCTAAGCCCTGGGTTTGCTCTGGCTTCTTCTCTACACAACTATGATACTTGTTGCATGACAGGATGGAGAAGAGGCACACAAAAGCAGGGTAAGACAGGCCTGGAAGCCAACAACTGAGAACCTATCTCTCCCTAGTATTTATTGGTGAGTTTTACAAACTAGGAAAGCCTGTGAGACCCTTGAAGGCAAGACCTTATGTTTCTTTGTGGCCACAGAGCTTGGCACAGCAACTGCCCAATAATTGTTGAATAGAGAAATGCATAAATAAACAAAACCAAAACATAAAGTAAACTTAAGTAAGAGAGAGTTCTAGATATATGTATTCAGATGCCCCAAAGCAGAGACTATGCAGGTTCAGTACTGTTCTTAGATCCAAGTAACCAGACCCCTCACCCTAGGCCGAGCGCTCCTAGTGGCCCCACTCACTCTGGCCCTCCTCCATCTGCCTCCCAGAGCTATGCAATAGCTAGTCCAGGGCCAAGGTCACTTACAGTAGAGACTATTCCCTATTTCGTAAAACATGTCATGAGTACCCAGGACCCAAAGTTGCCTTCACAAACAACCCTGTGTTTCTTCTAGGGCCTGAAATAACCTCTGCCTTGAGCCCTACCTCCAGACACGGCATGGTGCCACCAGGGTGTACATCCCTGAGCCCAGGGCAGCCAAAGAGCGGCTGTAGGTGGGTGGCTAAGCACATGTGTGGAGGCCTCTGGTGGTAGAGAATGGAGTCAGGGAGAAAAGGAGAAGAGAAGGGAGAGAAAAAGAAGAGAAAGGAACTTCCAGTGAGATATCTCATTCAGACTCTGCCCCTGAGCCCCACAAATGTTAAGGGTGGGCCCGCGTGTGGATCCTCAGGTCCATGTTCTGCTTCAGTGTCATTTGCTTGCGGTCAGTTTGGGTCAAAACCCTGGGGCTGGTGAGGGATACCTGTGGTAGGAGACAACACAATTACATTCTCACTCTTCGACTGGTTGGTGACTCCAGGAGGGAAGAACAGGACCACAGGAACAAACCTTGGGTTCCAAACAGATCGTCGGTACTTAAATAAATAAATAAAAAGGAAACTCCAGCAGTCAGTTCTAATTAATTCATGGCAATCAGCCTCTCTTGTTCTATTAGTTACCATTACAGCAACACATTCTTGAGCAAAATACCAGAAGCTTTCATTAGAATCATTAACATAATTTGATAACTGATGGTATTTGATTTCTGGCTTTTGCACTTTGACTTAAAGCTTGCTGCAAGATGTAATCTCATTGATTGTCTGGCTGCTTTTTTTTTTTTTTCTCACCCCCCCCCATGAACACTTCACATGACATTTCTTTGTTAACTGTAATTAATGTTCACATTTGTCACAAGTTGTATTATTTGGAAAAGCAGTCGTGATGATAAAAGATGTGACAGAGACACACACATGTCTTCTTATCCACAATGGCTTTATCCTCATTTAGGTTGTGGGGGGAATAAATGAAATAAGTCAAGCATGTATTTGTTTTCACAGTCAGGGTGGGTTGTTTAAAGTGATGGTTCTTGAAGAAACCAATGCAATTAGCTTTCTCAAAAGAAAAGGAAGAAAGTGACATTAAGGTATGAGTTAAAGCTTAAAAAAGACGAGGACATCTGAATTGAGGGTGAACACTGACCAAGCCAAGCTGTAAACTGTCTCACTCCCACTGACGGAAGGTACTGAAGACAAGGCTCTCAGGGGAGTGCCTTCTCGTCCAGCAAAGACAGAACGAACTCCAGGTCTTATGTGGTTGGCCTTGGTGACCTATGAGGGCACAGACAGGCAGGCAGGCAACAGTGTTCAGTTTGTTTAAGAAGAAAAAGTGAGGCACAGAGGGAGAACATGTTCCGAGAACCCCAAGTGCCCATTAAGATTCAGAGTCAGTGGAGCTGCCCTGATGTCCTCTCAGCCTGACAGAAACGTCCATTGTGGGGACAGGAAGAGCCATATGCAAGCAGGAGCCACTCCAGGGGCGCCCTGCATGAGTGGCACATGCTGTTTATGCACAGCTGAAAAGGGGCCCACATCAATCTCTTCTTTCTCATGCCCTTGCTTTCTCCTCCCCCAACCCAGTCTCAAAGGGGTTTCCTCCATCATGTACTAATGGTCTGCAATTTATTTTAAAGAGGCTATTTTGATCCTCAAGAAGTACTTAGGGGAGCCGGGAACCATAAACACCTCCTTTTTAAAAAATTTGTTTCCTTTTTCCCAGCCTGTAATTTAACTCTGACTGGCACCATTCAAATCAAGTGTTCCAAGCACAGACTGCCATCAAGTCAGCTCCAACTTGGAGTACATTTTTACGACCAAGTTAGAAATCCCTTAAAACTAGGTTTTCGGAGGGAAACGTTTGACAGACTTAACTCTTGTGGTGCAAATATGCCACGATGACATAGCAATTAGTTATTCAAAATACGCGAAGGGATTACAAGCTTTTTCAAGTCGTTTCATAAATATGTCCTCTTCTGGTATACAATCAGTAATTATATCATTCTTACTCAACTGTAAACTTCCTGGGTATGATTTATATCTCATTGAAATCAACACAAAAGTATTTGTTTTCTCAAAGGAAGAGCCCTGGCTCTAATCTCCAGAGCTTGCACACATCAAAGCAGGAGAACTACTGTTCTGCCTCACCAATCTAAATAAAATCATACACAAATATTCATGAAAATTAGGAGAGAAAGGTTGGTCAAGGAACCTTTGTCTTCTGGGCTTGGTGTGGATTTGCATAGTGCTCCCCTAATGATGGGGTTGAGTCAACTGGAGAGAAAGTGGAACTCTAAGACAGTTCTCCTGGTCTCTGTCCTCATCCCTAGTATTTTGGGGATACTGTAAGCCTGGGAGGGGTTGGGCACCCAAGCCATCCATTCCCACCTACTGCATTCCCAAGTTCAATATGTTGCTGTAATTGGCCACTGTTGGCAAAGTCGGAGAGAAAGGAAGGCATCTTTGAGGGCTAGGGATGTAGCTCAGTGGTAGAGCACTTGCCTAACATGCACCAGGCCCTGGGTTCAAACCCTAGCACCATGAAGAAAGAAAGAGGGCATCTCTGGGTAAATGGATGACCTACCTCTGCTGCTAGATTCCAGGCACTTCACTGGAATCTAGTCTTTCATGTAATGGCCATCCAGTAACCATCTGGAGACTGGCCACAGAGGTAAACAGAAAAGATGGGTTTGCATTGTAACTGTAAGAGGATTAGGATGGGCTCCAGGCAAACTTTCTCAACACCAGCACATCTGAAGAATTTAAGTCTTTGGCTTTACGTAGCACACTGAGTATGTCTCCATTCCAAAACTCAACATATTTCATGGACATGACTCATGCCAATGTCTGTCTCTTCTACTGGATTATAAACTTCTTCATGGCTAGACCCACTCTGGCACCACATCTGGTAAGAAATGTTTGCTGAAGATTCTGAACCACGTTTGGTAGAGGCATTTTTTCTGGAAAAGGAAGCACCATTTTTTTAAGAGAACTAGAGCTCCTGACATATAGAATGATAACCAAAAATTTGACCTTCTTTAATATTCTCCCTGCACTGGAATATTTTACTACAAGCAAGAAGTCAAAACAACCTGTATTTGAACCAAATTAAAGCCCAAGCTATAGGAGGGTACATTTTGTTCCCCTCCATGTAACCAATGCCCAGCACAGGGTCAGCCATATCATTGGTTCTCATGAATACAGTACCAGTGTTGAAAGTTGCATGGATGGATGATTTCAGCATTTCTGAAATGTCAATGTTTCTAAAGTTATTTCCATATCTCCCCATATCGTCCCCTATATTTTGTCCAAAAAACCCACCACAAGAATTGTCCTTTCATGATGAAGCCTTTAGACCGAAAGACTTTTATATAAGATGTGAAAGGTCAAGACTAGAAGTAAATTTTATCACAAAGTTATCTATGAATAATTCAGTAATTTGGAACATCTTTTCCCATGAAACATGGTCAGGCTTCAGAGTAATCCATAAAGTCGTATTATCTTAGACATCTTTGTATTTAGGATAATCCGAAACCTGGACTCACTCATTTTGTCCTTTTCTTGTTTGGGGGAATGCCCCATTATGTGTAGTCCTGGAGTGGGTAGAGCTCATCTTCAAGGCTGAACAGAAGCCAGAGCACCCAGACCTCCCCTCTCTCCCTCAAGAGGGAGTCCCTCAGTTCAGTTCTTTGAATGTTCCTACCTGTACTTGGCATCAGGAATAAGGGTGACAAAGACAAAGGGCCAATGCGAATCCATTTGTGATAAGCAGTGCCAAGAACAAGGGTAGAGTTTTTTGTCTCCAAAACATTGTCTTGTGTCCTGCTTCTAGGTCTTCTGGGCCTGCTTTGGTATCTTTCTCTTTCTTTTACCAGCTTCTTCAACTTCCTGTCAGTTATGAGAACCCCTAATACCCTCTTATGGACTCTTTTTTATTTTAAAGACAGCAAGAGGCATTCTTTGTTTACAGCCAGGAGTCTTTTAATGGTACATCTGTGGACCAAGATCTAATGGCATATATTTGCCTTGAAAAGTAGTAGGAAGAAGTACTACAGCAAAACTAGTTTATAAACAACATATATCCCATAAACTATGTAGAAGTTTTGCTTTTTCTTGAATATAAGTGCTTGAAGAAAGACCATTTTGATCAGAAGTAGACAGTTCAACTTTAAAAAATCCATTAATCTGCCCCAAATGACCTATGTAACCACTGTCAAATCTCTTAACTACTTTAGTATCAGTTTCCCCAGACTTAAAATGAAAAGTAATGATTAGATGGCCCCTTACTCAAGGATATTATGAATCAAAGTTTCGGTGAAGGTGAGAAAAAAAATAAATACCTCAGAGCTAGGAGGCATTCTCCAGGCCATCTGTCAACTCAAATTGCTAAGTACCCCTAACCTCCAACTCTCACCCCCGCTGAACATCAGAAGAACAAGTGTTGGCATTATGTCCCCCACTTCCGCACGGTTACTTGACACTTGACTATGATCTTGATTGGAAAACGAAAGGCAGGAACCCTGTAATGTTAAAGGCCTAATTAACTTTGTCATTAAATCAAACTCTTCAACTTAACCTTTGGTTCTAGGCAAAGAATTGTTGATAGAAAATTCTGCTACCCACTGGAGAGCCATTTCCCATTCCAAGAGGCATATTTAAACTTATTACCAGCCCAAACACATAGCTAGATATTCTTATTATACATGGCGGGTGAATGGCCACTGGTTCAGTACAGCACTAGGTGTCTGCTAATGTTGAATACATTTCAGCTTTTCTACGGTAAGACCTTAATTTCAGAGATTTATAACCAGTGTAAATCTGCCTGAACAGAAGCCTGACACAAAATTACTTTGCCCAGTAGCAATTTTTTAAAGTTTTGGACTAAGTGCCTTTTATTCAACTTTACAACCAAAAAAAGAAGAAAAAGAAACAAAGCAAAGCACCATAAGATCTGCCTCTAGGCTACAATTACTCACATATGTGCACGCACACACACATGCATGTGTGCATGCATGAACACAAATGCATGCTCCCAGAATTAGCACTGTTAACTCGAAGCTCTCCAGGAGCACAGCCCATGCTTCAGTGCTGAGCCCAGCAAGGGAGATGAGAGATGGATAAATATTCAGTGAGGAGACTCTTGTCAGAAATCCGCAGCCCAGCATGATTCCTTGGGCCAATGGGCTGAGCCCTTTATGTGAACTCATCACCCACATATAAACATCCAAGCATTGTGGTCACTATGCTCAGTGAATCTTCATTTGGGAGCAGCAGGGACTATTTATCCAGGTATGTTCTCAACTATTAAATGGGATTCATCAAGGAAGAGAGATTCATATTACACATCAGAGAAGTAGGAGGCAATGAAGAGGGTGGAACCACAATTATAAGAAATAAATCACAACTTTTAGATCATCAATAAATGATCGCACGTACTAGGTTGTAAGTACTTTACACATGCTAATTTCCATAATCGTCAAATCATAAACCCACAAGGTAGGTAACAGGGTTTTCCTTATCTTCACATGAGAACTTGTATAAGTAAATTACCCCAAATCATACAGTTAGCAGGTATTGTAGCCAGAATTGGAATCCCCACAGCTCCCAAGTTTGTGCTATACCCACTAATGCCAAAGTAGTCTCCTCAAAACAGTGTTCTCATTACTTCATTCTGATACCCACAAACTATTGTAATAATAGATGCATAAAACTAATAATAGCTGGTATTGTTGGGACATGTATTTTTTTTCACGAACGTCACATCCACTTTCTATCCCTTAGCTCAACATTCACAGCATCCTGATGAGGGATATGCTCTTATCATCTTCAACATACAAATGAGAAAGCAGATGCAGATGAGATAGAACTGGCCAAGCTCACATGTCAGTAAGGAAAGGACTGGAATCCCCATTCACATGTGGCTAACTCCAAAAGCAACACTCTCCCTACGTTACAACACTCACTTCTCATGCAGAGTATATGCAGGGCCACCAAGCTAGCAATTTCCTAAGTGGTCTCCTTTCCAAGGTTCTGACCATAGACACACTATTTTAGAAAGGCCTCTGCCCTCCTTCATGTGCCATTCTAAATGCTACTTTATTCCTTTGAGCAAGGCCCTCTTCCCTAGAAATTTTCCCAAGCCTGCTCAAACTATTCCAACATCATGAAAAACTTGAAGTTTGCTCTTCACATTGTGTATATCAGTTTCCATTTCCACTTATCACTGCCAGAGTGCTGGTGCTATACAAGCCTATATCAAAGTGGTTAAAAAATTGGGATTCTGGAATCAAGAAGTCTGATTTGAATCCTGATTCTGACACTAGCTACCTGTGTGACCTTTGGCAAGTTACCTCTCTACACCTTAGTTTTCTCATCTATAAAGTGGGCATGTTGTGAATAACTACTTCACAGGATTGGTATGAAATGGTGTATGTAAAGGACTTAAGATAGTATCTGCCACAAGCGAGGGCTCAACCAGTATTTCTGGTGGTGGTAGTGTTTTAGGAAACACTTTTGTCTAATCTGTTACCAGGTACCCTCTGCTTGATTCAGTCTAGCACCTGACAGTCAGATGCATCCTAACACTATATTCTTCATGTACCTCACTGGCTCAAAGGCTGCCCATCATCCTGAGGATAAAGAAAAATGCTCGCTATTGAAAGCAAGGTCCCATGAAGGATGGTGGTGACCACAGGACTTCCCTATAGCTTTCAGGATAAAAATCCATTCTCTCTCCAGAACTTCAAGTTCTGAAAGCCACCCCTTTCCCACTGAAGTTCTACTTTTCTTCCAAACAAGCTCTCCCCTCCAGGCCAGAGAAGAACAGTCACAGCACCCAGGAGCCCCACCATGATTCTGGTCTAGTGGCAGTCCCAGATCTTGCTCATGTCCATCCTTGCACCCACATCCCACCTCTGCTTTCAATGCAGTGGTTCTTAGGTCTCATTATGTGTTAGAATCACCTAGAGAACTTTTAAACACACAGATCCCAATGGGTCTGGGTTGGGGCTCCAGTGTCTTAGTTTCCAAAATCTCCCCTGGTGATTTTGATGAGCAGTCAAAGGTTCCCAGGTCCTCAGGAGGCCTGAAAGCTCTGTCATGTCTCCTGCTTTCAAGTTAACACCAAACACTATGCTGATATGGACCTCTCATGAAGTGTACGCTGCCTCCACACTAGACATGAAACTCTGAAGGCAAGTGATGTGTCTAACCTGCTTATAAATACAAGCTCAATGCCACGGCCCTCTCTCCTAGGAAGTTATGCATATTTTTTTAATGTGAGTTTTAGTCTTGACTCTCTAGAGAGTATAATTTCATGGCAGAGAGAGGTTAAAAAAAGAAATCTTTTGGCATTCTCCTTGTGCCCAGTACCCACTGAGTACTCAATAACTACCCAGGGGGTCAAATGGAAAAATGGTAGGTTCTCAGGAGCTACTAGAAGACTGTTTACAAAACTAAGTCATCACAAAGAAACCAACCTATATGCTGCCCAAGGTACACAACTCTACAAATGACAGCATTAATACCATAATTCCTACCATGTGGGGTCCATTCACTGAACCTCTATCGAGAACAGTGCTCAAGGTCCTGAAAGGCATTGGCTATCCTGAGGTGTGGTGGTGGCTACTAAATTTTTCTCAGACATCTATAACATTTAACATTTACTCTGAAGTCTACACTGCTCAGCTCCTCCCCAGTAGGGCTGGGCCTCTCTGTTACCCACAGCTCTCCAAAAGGGGTTCTGGGTGTAGATAAAGAAATAATCTGGCAAGATGAGCTCCTTAGGCTCCCCCAAATCTTTAAAAGCAATCAAGGCTTTAAAAGCTAAGAGGTTATCTGGGATCCCTTAGGCCCTGAAAAGCAAAACAACCCAGGACCTGTTGAGGAAGGCCATGAAATTGATCTGAGCCCTGAGTAGAAGCTTTTGTCTATGCTGGCCACAGGTGCCAGAAGCAGAAATTTAAGATGAGTATGTGATACATTATCAGCTGCTATTACCATCCTACCATAGCTGAAAGAAAGAGGCTATTAAACATAATACATAAAATAACATTTAGTAAGGAAATCTGGATAATTACTTAGTAAAAAGGACATTGAGTCAGGTTCTAAGCCATTGCCCTGAATTGGGAATGGCATTACTTATGTCTTAAGTTAAATTGAGTAAAACTCCTAAGCGCTCCCTTAAAGAACACCTGTAAGTAATGAGTTGAAATATCTCATTCATTCTGCTTTGTGCTACAGTCCTGAGGAGTAGGTCAAGATTACTGAGCCTCGCAACCCAGAACTCTCTGGGCTGAGCCAGTTCAAGGTGACCAGGACATCCAAGCCAGGGTGGAGTAAAGATTCCCCTAGTGTGCACTAGAGGTGGCATCAACCGAAGCTAGGGTTCAGTTGATAACATTTCTTGCCTTTGGTGGAATTGATGGACATTAAAGTGTATCCAAGGGCTGGGGATATAGCTCAGTTGGTAGAGTGTTTGCCTCACATGCGGAAGGCCCTGGGTTCAATCCCCAGCAAAAATAAAATAAAATTAAATGCATCCAACATTAGAGAAGACAGAGGAGAAAATGAGCAAGTACATTATAAGGAATCAGAGGACACTGGAGCTGATTAAGTTCCAACAATACCACCACGATCAACAAAAGCCATTGATCACCACTGTCACACTAATTCCTTACACATATCTGGTGCAGAATAATTACCTAGCTTCATGATTTTATATATCACCTACATCCTAATAGAAATTACCAAATATCTATTTCAGCCTGACCCTTCCCCATAGAATCCCTCCCAATTCAGTTCCCTTCCTGACATCTCTACTTGGATGGGTAATAGGCACGCAAATTTAACATGATCCAAACTCCTTTATTAGTCCCAGACTTGCTCCTCCTACCACTTTCTCTGTGCCAATAAATGGCTCCTTCATTCTTGCTGGGGTTCCTCTATATCCTACATGCCATTTCTAATCATGGGCTGTTATCTCCCAGGTCACTTGCTCATTCTTTACCTCCTTCAGGTCTCTTATGAAATTCCATTCGCCAGAGAGGCTCTTCCTGATCCCTTTGTGAATGGCACTCACCATCTCATCATCAATGCCCCTCCCTGTGAGCCATTGGTCGTCTCCCATCTTCCTGCCTCTAACACAGACACACATGTGTATTGTGCTCCCCCACCATCACCACCACCACCATCCAGGAGGATGTAAGCTCCCTGAAAGCAGTTTGGTCTTCTGTCTTCTTTTCCTGTTTTAGTCACTGCTGTTTCCCAATACCTAGAACATAGTATATATAGACCCTCAGGAAATATTTGTTGAATGTATAAATGCAAAGGCACATAGCACCTGCCAAACATTAATTGCTCTTAGCAAAAGAATGCTTAAGTGCTTCTATTGGGGACCAACTCTTCTGGCATGAAAGTCTGTATTCTTTCACCACATGATTCCATTGCTCAAAACTAATCAAGTGTGCTTGTACCCTTGTGTAGCATTTTATAGTTTGTAAAGCACATTCACATGCAAGTACCTCAAATTTTAAATACAACTTCCTATAACCCTATGGTCCAAGTACTTCAGAGAGATAAGACCAATAGAAAGGTGTTAACATTAAACCCAGGTGCCTTAGTCCATTCAGACTGGTATAACAAAATATCATAGACTGGGTAGCTTACAAACAATAGAAATCTATTTCAGTCCTGGAGTCTGGGAATCCAAGATCAAGGCGCCAGCAGGTTCATGTCTGGTAAGGGTCTGCTTTCTGGCAGATAGTGCCTTTTAGCTGTGACTTCACATGATGAAAGGAGCAAGGCCTGATGAGGGTGCTAATCTCATTCATGAGAGCTCTGCCCCCATGATCCAATAACCTTCCACATGCCCCACCTCCTTCTACATCAGCTTGGTGACTCGTTTTCAACATGAGAGTTCTGGGGGCACACAAGCATTCAGAATACATGCCAGGACTCCTGCTTCTTAGTCCCTTAACCCTACATCTCATACACCCTTCCTGTGTGGATTAGAGGCTGGTGTACCAGACAGGATGTGAAGGACAGACCTTGCCCTCTGTGCTCACAGTGCTCAAGCCTCACAGGTACATGGGCAGACATGCACAGGATCTGAGGACAACACGCCAAGTGTACATATGAAATTTTCCCAGCAGTGGCATTCCTGGAGAAATAGGACAGTCCAGTCTGCATCCAGAGGAGCTACTGGTAGCAAGTCACTTCTTACCCTGCCTCCTACTCCATTAGCACCCATTAACACCAACCTTCCTGAATGTTCTGGAACAGAGAGAGGACACAGTAAAACACTCAGATCAGAACAGCAGCTAAACCCTGGCTCCTGTCTGTTGGAACCAACAGAGGGGTTCTGAAAAAGTACTGATGGCTAGTCCTGCCCAGACTAATTAAATCAGAAGCTCTGTGGGTAAAGTCTGATCCCTGGCATTTTGTTAAAGCTCCTGGGGTGATTACAAAGGACAGCTGCTGTTGCCAACCACCAGTGCAGGCCATTGTCACATAGAGTGCTTTCACTTGCATTATCTTCTTTAATCATCCCAAAGGTCAGGGAAGATGAAGCAGGCATCACTATCCCCAAGTTAGAGAGGTAGAGAAACTAAGACTCATTAGTGACAACTGGATCAAACAATGCAGTCTTAGCAATGACTCCCAAATTGTAGTTAGTGGGCCTAGAATCACCTGAGGATATTGTGAAAATGCTGATTCTGAGACAGTGGAACTGGGATGGGGCCCAAGAACCTGCATTTCTGGTGAGTTCCCAAGGGGTGCCAATGTTACAGGTCTATGGACCACATTTTTAGTAGCAAGGGTTTAACAGAAACACATTTGCTGGAACTAAACCAAACCCATTCTTGATTTTTTCATGTGGTGAAGGCCAGGAACCTTTCAAATGCTACCTAGCAGTCTTAGAGTCAGGCCATACTCTATTCAACACTATAAAAATTCCAAACTACCACCTGTTGACTATATGCACAAATGCACCTTGTGGTGTTCTGTAAGGCAAGGTGAAGAACCCCCTTGCCACCACTGTCACCAGTTGTACACACACAAAGTAAACAAAACCAAGGTCCAGCCAACTTCATGAGCCCCTCCCTGCCCTACTCCAACCCCCCCGCGCCTGTGACCTGCCAAGCAATCCTTGTGTCCACTTAGAGCCTGCTGGCAATGGGTCCTCATATCACCAGCAAAGATGAGCAATTCTGGCCCTGACCATCATTTGTCAAGTGGGAACCGATTACACCCTGACACCACTCTATTCTCCAATATTACCTCTTCATTATTCAGGGGAGGGTATGCTATTCTCGAGGTAATTTTTTAATGTTTTGTGTGCCTTTTAAATATCAGCCACCACATACATAGAGAGAGACTTCAAATGACTGCCTCAGATATTCCATTTCAGGCTTAAATCTTTAAATATTCTTATGAATTTTTGACTTTGACAAATTGCCTCATGTCTCTTCCCTCTTAATAGAAAAAGATCCAAGGAATCCTCGTTAATGCCATCTCCTTGGGGCCCTCTTCTTTTAACCTGGCCTTCCATCTCAAGATCAAGCCCTGTGTTTGCTCCTCATGACATGGTCCTTGGGAATGGACCTGGGCTGGCCTGGATTCAGATAATGGGGCCATCTTTCTGTGACATAGAACAGTTTTTTTCTCCTATCAGCCCTTGAACCAACAGCTGAAACATTCTTCAGGCAGCTGAGTCCACCTTCCCTTCAAGTCCCAGCCTGGAAGTCTTCCTGCTCAGCGCAGTCCCCTTTGCTGACTCCTACAGCCCTCAGCTGAACCATGCAATTTAGCCATTAAACATGACTATGGAGCAGAAAAGCTTAATCTCCCAAGCTGGAGAGAGTTTGGCCCATTCCAAAACCCCTCACGTGCCCAGTTTGGGTCAGTAATTAACTGCAGACTTCAAGAGCTGAAACTAGATTCCCATCAACGTGAGTTCAGCTCTGATCTTTAGGAAGTTGTCAGTTCTAAGAACATCCTGGTACAATCTCCCAACCTCACAATTCCCTGCTCCTGGCAGGGCATTCGCTTTTTACCAAAGAATTATTTCATACCTAAATTTAATCCATGGAAAAAATATAACAATTCAGATTTTTCCAATGCAAGACCACTGACACTTCAAGCAAGAAAAAGAGAGGCAACTCTTGACTATAGCTACCCCTACTGAGAGAAGCAAAGAACTCCCCCATGACTATGCTATGCTTGCACTGTCTCCCAACTCAAGAAGATAACTGAAGGCAAAGAACCTATTTGCATTTTTCCTTGTGAGGGTAAAGAACCTCTAGGGTCCCTAATGGTAATGCTAATTTCAGGTTCCAGAAAATTGGGCTCACTGTATTTGTTCCTTCTACATGTCTGATAGATGACATCGCTTGCTAGCTTTTTTTTTTTTTTTTTTAGCATTTCATGTTCTTTACCAGGCTGGTCATTATGATTCTCAGACAGAAGCTGATTCTGTTTCTTTTTTTTTTTAACATTTATTTTTTAGTTGTAGGTGGACACAATACCTTTATTTTATTTTTATGTGGTGCTGAGGATTGAACCCAGTGCCTCATGCATGCTAGGCAAGCGCTCTACCACTGTGCTACAACTCCAGCCCTGAGTCTGTTTCTCAGATGTCCGCAAACACTCCTGGAGCTGGGTTTTCCATTCATACCATTTGACATGTACACATATGGCTCATTCTTTTTGGGGTTCACATTCAGATATTGCCATTTATAATCACTGATCTTTATGCTCCTGTCAATGGTCAAAGGAAAAGGAATTCTCACCCAAACGGGTAATGAGGCATTTTCAGACAAAACATTTATAAATCAGATTGCCACAGTAAGAAGCATTTTATCCTAATATAGTTTTTCTTTGCATTTTATCTCAGTTCCCTGTAGTATTTACCAAACTCTTGAATAAGTGGTCATTTCATTTTCCATCCCTCCACTAAGGCCATATTAGCCATCCTAAAATGAGCAGCATATGATTTTATAAATATATGTATATTTATGATTCAGACATTATTTGTACATCTGAAATATGACATCTTTACTCTTCTATCATCAAGCAGAAGTAATTAAGAATAATCAAGTGGGTGTTAATTGGATATAATGAAACAATCTCCCGTCAGCCTGAGCCTACTATTTGCCTCCTATAGTAATTATGAACACTAAACACTCATGCTAATCTCCTTCTTCTTACAGAAGCTAAACAGAAATACAGTATTTACTCAGCTGATGGCTTGTTTTGTCTGCAATTTAGTCTGTTTTAAGCTAGGAAACTCACAATTTGCCAAGCTGTCACCAGCTGCTGGGCCCAGACCAGGGATGCAGGATTCTTAGTTACAACAGTTCAGTGTATGTCATCTGAGAGGAAAGAACAGATATAAAACTGACCTCTTGTAGTAACTGCACCTGGATATGTACATACAAAAAAAAAAAAATCCAAATTTTAAGTTTGTAGTACTATGAAGTATTTGGGGACCCTGCACTCATACGCTCAGGGCTTTATGAAAGAAGTGAATTTCTCCATGTACCTCTCAGAACTCTGTATTCTTCACTTTAGGACCACTCCATGCCTCTGCAGTTATGGAGCTGGGGACTGGCCTTTGAACATATTACCTCGGGAGCCTCGTTGGACAACGATTACAGTAGTGAACTAAAAGTGTCTTATCGAGAGTGACCATTAGAAACATATTACTGGCTATTAAGCAGATGGTTAGATGTTTTTAAAGAGCTCTTACATAGTAATAGAATCCAGAGTCATTGACTATATTTATTACTCTCCCAAGAAAGTGGAAAAAATAAAAAGATCCAATGTTTGTTTCAGAGGAGCAATTTCATTCTTCCAAGATCGCCAGGAGGTTGTGCATAGACAAAAACTGATGGCTGATGTCTGGACTTTAAAACAAGCTTCTGAAAGGTGATGAAAGTTCCTTGTCTTTCCAATGGGGAAGGATTCCAAACGAAGACCCTCTGACCAATGGGCATAGAATAAGCATGCAGAATGGAGGTCAGCAAACCTTATCTGTCAGGGCTGGTTCATAAACATTTTAGAATTTGCAGGCCATAAAGCATGCCAAGGCTACTCACATCTGAAGTTACAGAATGGAAGGAGCCATGGAAGGTGAAGAGTGGGCATGGCTGTGTTCCAATAAAACTTTATTACAACAGTAGGTAGCAGCAGGATTTGGCCTCTGATGCCTGCTAAGGTAGGAACGATGCTTTGCAGGCCTCCATCAGCACCCCCTGTTTTAATCACAATCATGAAGAGACCTCATTTTCTCTAATAGATACACTTCTGAAAATGCTTGAATCAATGTATTCTAAAACTGCATCCCATTTTTTCATGAATACATACTTTTCTATAAAGTTTAATCCTCACTTTTGGAGTAACAGCCACTACCTCTCTCCTAAGCAAGTATTTTTGTAGAATTTCTTAAATGCATATTATTTTACCATTATTTATGAAAAAATTGTATATTCATAAATTTATAAACATAAATTTTATACAAATAAATATGGATATAATTATCTCTTGTGTTTCATGTGTTCATAATTGCAAATACTGAGTTTTCTTTAAAGTGGATCCATTACTTGGCAAATAAAATCTGTCCATCCTAGGTCTCTATCAAATAGACACCCATAACTTATTACAACAGAGACATACTTTGGACACTATGAAATCTGAAATGATTTTATTTAACTTCGGTGTAAACTGGAAAAACACAATGATCCTGGTATGTTATTCTCAATTCTTCTGCTAAATATCTGTGCAACCTGGGATGTGCTACTTAACCTCTCTGAGTCTCAATTGCTTCTGAAAAATGAGGGAGCTGGAGCAGAGGATGGCTGGAGTCACCTTCAAAGCTTTAATATTCTCTGATCAGTGGCTAGGAAACAACTTAATTAGCTCATTTGATTATAGGATAATACTAATGAGGCCAGAGGAGCAAGTTAAATAGGCATGCAAGGCTAACTAGCTTTAAATACAGAAAAACACTGTCACACAGATAGTAACTCCATCTGAGTTGGCCGTCTGAAGGGGTGTGGCTAGTTGAATCCTCAAGTCAACCACACAGAAAATCGGCAATTGTAATAGGTCAGAAACAGCTTTATGTGACAAACAATATCATTGATATTTACTATGACTGCTAGACTACACTATCAAATACTTCAGCCATTTCTTCCAGTTACATGGTGTAGGATAATTTCTTCCTCATGGTCATGGGCTGGTCAGTGTCCTGTCCTACTATACATGACTTGTATGCGATGGGCACTATGCACAATTTACTATGTGATCCACACTGGGTCATGCACTGCTTAAGAGGACAAATCCAGCAATCACATGCTCAAGGGTCACACAATGTCCATTTATTAAGTGTCCAAACACTAAGGCTCTCATCTAGTTGTAGACTTGAAAGCATTTGCAGACCAGTGCCAATGAGAGACAGGGGCTCCCAGTTGTCACTTACATGACATAGGAGAGAGGTCAGCTAAAGCTGAGGGGGAAACAATTAAATGCATTACTACCAAGTTTCTCATTTTTTTCTTTTTTCAGATTTATATTCTTTCCCCATTTCCCAGTTGACCTGGGTTAAGTCCAACTCCCCATATTCCACATCAGGGTTTATTCACTTATCCACACTACCAGCATTTGCTCAGTGGCTTCTGTGTGCCTGGTCATGTTCAAGACACTTGGAACTCAGTGGTGAAAAAGTCAGCTTTGTCCACTGCTCCAGGAGCTTGGCGAGTGACATTGGAGGAAGCACATCCTGGGCGTATGCACTTGTGCAACGTGGACACTGAGTTCCTAAAGTGGAGAGGAAGTAGGTCTTGCCAGCTGAAATTCTTCAGTGCCTTTCCATACTCAGTCAGTCCCAGTTTATTAAACACCTTACATTCACCACACAACCCACCAGCTTCATATGTACCAAAACTGAATGAGACACAGCCTAGAGGACTCTTCCCTGTGACCTTTCAGGTGGATGAAGAACCATAGTATTTGTATCGTATCTATTTCTTTTTTTTTAATTTTTTATTTGTTTTAATTAGTTATACATGACAGTAGAATGCATTTATGCACTTTGATATAGCATACATAGATGGGATATAGTTTCTCATTTTTTTCTGAGTGTACATGTTGCAGAATCATATTGGTCATGTAGTCACATATATACATACAGTAATAATGTCTGTTTCAGTCTACTATCTGTCCTATCCCCACATCTCCTCCCTCCCCTCCCATCACTTCCCTCTACCTAATCTAAGGTAATGCTATTCTTCCCTAGTGCTCCCTGCCTTATTGTGAATTAGCATCCGCATATTAGAGAAAATATTTGGCCTTATCATGTCTATTTCTACAGGGTCTCGGAGGCTTTTCATATAGACACCCACACCAAGGTCTTCTCACTGGGCTGACTCGGATACTCAGCCATAGTTATAGAACATGCTGTGCTTGAGCTATACTGTCCACCGAGACCTTTAAATATGCTGCTGATAGGAAAACTGAGACCTGGAGAGGTAAAGTCACTTGCCTAAAGTTGTAGATAAAAAGTAGCTCTGGGAAGATCATGTCCAAAGCCGGGTGACTAGGTTGGGCTCCACAGCTAGCTGGCACATAAAGAGAGGGGACCTGCCAGGCCTGGACACACCCCTCTTCAGCAGGATCACTTTAATCAAATAAATGGAAAGCAACAGGACGCAGGCCAGCGTCACTAGACAAGGAAGAACAGCAACGCCCTGAGAGGCCTTGAGTAGGCCTGTCATCCTGACCTGGGGGAAAGTGCTGATGACTTCCATGACCTTAAGAGGCCCCCGTCATCCCCCCACACTCTCCTGTGCAAATGCAACTCCATTACTTTGGAAATCTAAACAAATTTTTTGGAAAAAAATTTTGGAACAATTTTTTTTGGAAAAAGCCAGACTGCACAGAGGGAGCAGGCAACTGCTGTCAGGCCCTGTACCACTCTCTGAAATCCAGGTTCAGGCTCATGTAACCATGGAATCCAGAAGCTTCTACATGGCTGGCTCTGAATCTGGCCATGGTATCACCCTGGTTAGCTCCAAATTGTAGCAGCTTCTACCCTTCTGGCTGGTTCCCACCTGCATTACCTGAACCACAGGACTTGTTACCGACCCAGTGCTGTTCTCCCACTGACATCTTGGATTCCTCCTTATCTATAATCCAGATTTTCCAACTTCCAACAGCCCTCAGAAAAGAGTCCCTCAGATCCTACCTTGGCCACAGTACCTGACCCCCAGATAAACTTCTTATGCATCACGTAGGGGGTTTGTTCAAGTTACCTATAATTCATAAAACATCCCCTGCCCTACACACACACACACACACACACACACACACACACACACGTAAACACTCACACTTACCTATCCTTCTAATTGCTCATGTATAGTGGAGGAGAGCTCTCACTGAATTCTATTATGAATTTTTCCATTAATTCAACACCTACACAAATCTAAGAGCTCTCTAAATCCATTAACAAACTTCAATATTACATACACAAATGCTTATTTATGTCCTATAAACTGAGAAGAACCAGACTGTCAAGGTAGCCAAGCAAAAAATAAAAAAACCAAAAGCAGCTTATAGAAGGTCAGAACTCCTCCTTCTGCTGCCGATTTAACAACAAATGCCTCACAATGAATTGCTTGATGAGGACAGGGCTCTGCACTCCAGCGAGAATTTTTCTTTTATTTGGCAAGCAATGAAATCATTAAGGTAATATATCACCATCCCCGCTAACAGAATCTTCCCGTGTCATCTCCTGCACTGTACATGCAAGCAGAAGACACACATCTATTGTCTCCTACTTCTGGAAGTTGTAAATGTAGGGAAATTGTCATCATTAAATTGAATATAATGATCCTCTCCCCCTCTCCTTCTCTCACTCTGTAGCTCAGCTCTGCCTGACACATACCTTGTAAATGTCAACACACAAGTAGGTCCTGAAGACCAATGGGCAGAAAGTTCTGATTACCAGCAAAAATCCATCACGTGGTACCCAACACTCACCTCTGCAACGAGAGGAAATGATAATTGCTTTGCCATGCAAGGTGGAAAAGCTCGACCTCAAAGTGTCTCTGGTGGTATTAACATGTAATGAAGGTGAGTGCAGACAAAGGCCACCACGGAGCACAGTGGGGACACCATCAGACAGCCTCACCTCCTGATAAACTGCTGAAGGACACAGGCACCTCTAATTATCAGCCTGCCCTTCATTGCCAACATCTTAACCCAGAGCCTGTTTGGCTCAACCCTAAAGGCAAACCAGGAACCTAAGATTAAGGTGAGCCCCGGCAAAACTCCCAGCAGAGCTTATAGAGGGCTCAGACCAGAAAGCCAATGCCTATAGAGAAAGAGGTAGTAATATGACTCCTGAACTCTGCCCAGAGAGTGCCGGGCTGGTTTGCTACGAAGGACAATGGGTAGCTTAGATGTCATCAGCATTTAGCTGGAGAGGTCAAATGAGAGCTCTGAAGCCCTCAGCATGCTGAGTCAGCAAGGGGAAGGAGGAGGTTTCCTGACCTGAGGACTGTGCACCAGGCCTCACCGTCCACGGGTTGTCAGGGGCTGTCATTGGGGCACAAGGACTGTTTGGCCTTGAGCATTAGTTACGTTATGTAAATTATGCTTAATGAAAGTGCGGCCTTGGTCCATAAAAACTTAACAATGCATTTGTCTTCATTTGAGCATTCCCCAGCAGCCACCACCTCCCTTTACAGACCATAATAACTGGGCTTTCACCGCATGTCCCTGTCCTCCACAGCCACCATCAGGAGGGCCCCAGAAGGGGAAGAGGAATTGGCTTACATTTAATAAGACAAATGTGCCATTGTGGAGTTGGCATCAGGTGGCCCCAGCACAGCACAGGCAGGACAGGGCAGCAGGTGCAGCCAGCCCTTCCCCATCTCCCCAGCTCTCTGTGTTAACCACATTCAGACGGCTGGGAAAGATCAAACTAGTTTTGAATTCCTAAGAGCTGGAATATCACCTCTGACTCATCATCAAGCATGTATTTAGTGCCTCCTGTGTACACAGTACATAGCAAAGACACCTCCTTCCACCACCTTTCTCCATGTAAGTCACAAACAAGAAACACTTTGTCTTTCTAAGATACCCCATCTTGAGATACCCATAGCAAACTTTAGGTGCCCTATTGTTGTTTTTCTCAGTTCTGTGACAATCACCTATGAGGAAGAGATCTCAGAAGCAGAAAAATAAGGTTGAAATCCTAGGCTGAAAGTTTTGTTACAGGTCCCCAGAGAGAAGAAGAAAGGACATATGATTACATTACTATGGCAAGAGGAAGCTTAGGTTTGACTTGCCTTGAAGGCACTCTTGACAATCATTTACAATCTTCCAAAATGAAATTCTATCTCAGTGACTTGGAAGGCTAAGGCAGGGGGATGTCAAGTTCAAGGTCAACCTTAACAACTTAGCAAGACCCTCAGCAACTTACTGAGACGCCATCTCAAAATAAAATATAAAAAGGACTGGGGATATAACTTAGCAGCAAAGTGCCCTGGGTTCAATTCCAGTACCAAAAGAAAAAGAAAAGAAAACTCCTTGCCATAGCCAGTGGCTTGCACCAACTGACCTACCCAGCATCCAGGCTCAGCTCTGTCCCTGTCATTCTCTCAGCAGCCATGCCTACCGCTTCTTGGTTCCTTGTATTCACCAAGCTCCAGCCAGTCAAGAGTCTGAGTGCTTGCTGATCCTCTGCCCTCTCAGCCTCCTCCAGCTGCCAGCCAGGACATGACTTACCAGAGAAAACTTTCCAAAGGTCCCTAAGTCAAGTGAGTCCCAACCATAGCACTTTGTCCTTCTTCTTCTCAGCCCCGTCCCTGTTGTGATTTGACATCTGCTTATGCCAGTGATTGTGTGTGTGGCCATTCAATGATCCTTGCCTTCAGCAGACGGTGAGCTCCTTGGGGACAGAAGCCATGTGACTCTTCCTTACCACCAAGCGCACAGTAGGTGGTTGAAGCCATTACTGAATACACGCAGACCTACATACTTGCCTACCTATTGATCATTTTTCCATGACTATGGAGGAAAAATACCAGGAAAAGAAATATGCTTGTATTCTTTTTTTTTTTTTTTTTTTTTTTTTTTTTTTTTTGGTACCGGGGATTGAACTCAGTGGCACTAGACCACTGGGCCACATCCCCAGCCCTTTTTTGTATTTTATTAGAGACAGGGTCTCACTGAGTTGCTAAGTGCCTCGCCGTTGCTGAGGCTGGCTTTGAACTCGCGATCCTCCTGCCTCAGCCTCCCAAAGTGCTGGGATTACAGGCGTGCGCCACCGCGCCCGGCTTGCTTGTATTCTTGGACAGAAAAAAGAACTAGGAGACCCAAATAGTAACTGAATGATAGAAAGAGATACCAAGAGAAGCCAAATGGATCCTAGTTGAGAGCATTTTCAAGAAGTGATCATTACTTCCAAACCGGACATCAAACAGATGGGTTGGGTGACCTTTCATGAACCTGCCATATCCATGTTTTCTGTCCTGGTTGACTCTTCAGACACGGTGGTCACACCTCATCACATGGTCTAGAAGCATCTCTACTCCAAGTCTCAGCAGCCTTCATCTTCATGTGTCTCTTAGATCCCAGGAAGAACCTGGATCCTTTTATTTTCCAGACAGCAAAATAGAGAGAATAACTACAACAAAGCACCAGGCCTGGCAAATGTCGTTTTCCCAAAAGTCAAGGGCCAAAATTAATTGGTTGCCCAGGCCACAACCTAGCAAGAAAAGAGCAAAAATCCCCAGGAAGAGAATATACAGTCAGGCCTCTGTATCTGCAAGCTCTGCATCTAGGGATAGAAAATATTCACCACAAATTGAAAACATACAGAAAAATCTGTATCTGTACTGAACATGCACAGATTTTTCTTCTCATTATTCCTAAACAATACAACAACATAGCATTTACATTGCATTAGGTACTATAAATAATCCAGACATAATTTAAAGTATATGAGAATGTGTATAGGTTACATGCAAATACCATGCCACTTTATGTAAGGGACTTGAGCATTCATGGATTTTGGTATCCACACGGGGTCCTGGAACAAATTCCCTGCTCCTCGATACCTCAGGTGTTTCAATGAATTAGTTGGCCAGAACTTCCTAGAAAAAGATTATCCCAATTTGTTCATCTCACAAAGGAATTGTGTGAATCCTATTTGACCCCTGTTTTTCCAAGCTAGGGTCTGAATTTAGCTAGCTTTGAAAATGTTTTAGGGCCTACCCAGAAATTTGTAAAATGTCAGCGTGAAAATTTTAATTGAGTTATTAGCAATATCTCTTCTTTGAATGACCTTTTAGTACTCCTCAGAACATATCGCCTCC
Source organism: Tamias sibiricus (assembly GCA_025594165.1). NCBI lineage: Eukaryota > Metazoa > Chordata > Mammalia > Rodentia > Sciuridae > Tamias > Tamias sibiricus. Next base: position 122,334,930 of record CM046663.1, on the reverse strand, counting down.
TTTTACTACCTTCTGGCTGACAGTTTCTAATATATTCCTTCTTCTTAGATGATATCATCTGTCCTTGGGTGGAATTAACTAAAGCACTCTACATTCAGAAACTGACATTAATCCATAGCCCCAGATTTGTAACAGCTGCTGGTATAAAACACTGTTTCCATACATTGGGTTTTAACAATGACTGGTGGAAATGTATACTATTCATTGGGCACCGACAACATGCAAACAAAGGAATCAGAGTGACAAACAGCAATGATTTAGGGGGAAAAACACTTTAAAATTAGCTTAAATATTATACCTACTGAATAAATGCAAGAGAATATTGCTAGCATCATGTGACTATTATGGTCCTCTTTTACAAATCACATGTGTAGAAGAAGCTAATCATAACAGGAAATTATAAGGATGAATGGGAAAAGAGTTTTTTGCTCAAGTAACTTCTTGATGTTTGATAAAAGAAATACAGAAAATACACTCCCACAGTCTTAGCAACCCAGGCATTTTGCATCATTCCAAGAAATGGAAAAAGTAAATCAACATGGCATGTGGATACATAAAGGTACATTCAGAGCTGAGAATTACCAAGCAGGGAAAAGACAAATAAAACCCCCTCCCCAGATTTCCCACTCCGATAGCTTTTCATACAACCTCAAGGCATCCAAACCCCATATGCTGGTGTGAAAATGACCAATGACGGCACCGCTTCCCCTTGGCCCACTCCTAGTCTCCTCCCCAAGACTTTCACTTTCTGCTGGAAACAGGCAGGTGTACTTCACTGCAGCAACAAACAGTGACATCTGTGGGGATCTCACTGGGATTTTCCATCAGCACCATTGCGTTATTTAGGATCTGAGGTGGTAATGACCACTGCAAACACCAGACTGTTGAGGCAGGTCCTAAGGCTCGAGGTGGCCTGCCTTCAATGTGTGGTGGCAACCTGGTGGCAGGAAGAGGGGGTATCGAAGGGGAAAGCTATGCAAATGGGGCTGATGGAAGCAAAATTCTGCCATGTTTAAGTGGGTGTCCAAGAACTCAGTGCCTTTTCCTGGTGCCTCACCTTTTGGGTCCTTACACTCCAGACTTCACTGACCCTTGTGAGACAATGCCCACCCACTCATCCTATCACCACCACTTCATGTCACTGAAGTTACACAACTGCCACTAATATTGCTTTATGGTAATGTGAGTGCTGGTGAGGAGCCCATACCCTGTGGGAAGGGGACTGGGGGCTCACCTGAGCAGGAGGGTTATGCCTGTTAGTAGGCACCTGGGGAACAGGTGTACCTCCAGATAAGAAGCAGTAACTGAGAGAGCAGACCTAGGTAAATGTTAGAGAAATACCTCCTTTGGCCTGGATTTGGAGTGTGCCAGTATGTAGAAGGGTATGCATCTGGTGCTATAAATTAAGAAAAGCATCTGACATGGAAGTAGGAGGCTCCCAAGCAAGGGACCAGGCAAACTGGGACAGACATGCCTGACAGTGCCCAGAGCACTGCGAGGAAGCTGACCAAGTTGAATAAGAATCCCAGGCTCCATATGTCAGACTGACTGAACTCCCTGACTCCATATACCTGCAATAGCTGTGAGAAAGGTTCCAGACTGTCTTGTTTGTGTTAAGGACAGAGAAGACAGCTTATCCCTGGGAACCAGTATGGCAGCATTCATAAGGAAAATGAGGGCAACTGGATCACTAGCCCCACCCCTCTGAGAGAGTCTCACTAGCCATGGAAAATTGAGTTTTGCTTTTACTAAGAAAGGTGGCATGTCCTGAAGCTACCTCCAGGTACTTACAACATACCCCATCCTATTATCCTCGAAGCTGGTTTCCTGCTAAACAAATCTAAATCCAGTTGGTAGGTCAAATTATTTATACCCTGCAAGTAACACATCTCATTCACTCATCCATCCACCCAACTTACGGACCAGTCAGTATGAGTCCAGCACTGCACTAGGTTTGGGAGCTATGCACACAAACAGGTGTGATCTGGGCCCTCTAGGGCCTCACGCGCAAACCAAGAAACAATCTGGAGACAGAACCTAAACTACAATGGTGACTCTATCAGCGGGATTTTGAGGGGTTCTGTCAGCCCTGGTAAAGGGATTATTTCAGTTCAGGGGGATTCTTTGGAGGATGCTTAAATGACAGCAAGAAGGCAGATGCCTCTTTTGCCCACACATAAGGCCATCCCTCACTATGGAAAAAGATTCAGGAAAGCTATAACAAGGAAGTCCTCAGTGAGGAAAGGGGACCTGAACCCAGCAGCCAATGAGTTCTACCAGTCCTGGCATCCCTAACAGAAGTCTGAGTAGCTGTAAAGTATGTGACCTGGAGCTTCAGACAGACATGGGTTCTGACTGCAAACCCCCCACCCCGGGCAGATGACTTATCCCAGCTTTCCTGGTTTCCTCCTCTGTAACACAGACAAAACCCCACCCTTCTGCAAGTGATGTACAGCAGTGGTTCTGAAGTGGGGTCCATGGACCAACAGTATCTACATTGTCTAGAAACTCCTTAGAAATGTACATTTTTGAGCTCTACCCCAGACCTTCCAAATGAGAAACCCTAAGGATGGGGCCCAGCTGATCCAGATGCGCTTCAGATCTCAGGACCTCTGATGTACTGATTCAAGAGGTTGATGGTTATTAAGTATTTCACAAAGTGCCAGACGTGTAGGAAGCCCTGGAGCATGGTGGCTGTGACCAGCTCTGGTTCTACCATGAGGCCTTTGGGAAAGACCTATAAAAAAGTGAAGGAGCCCTAATTGGGAAGGGCTGTTGCAGCTAGCTGGAAGCCATGGGTTCCACCTGATATGTATGTGACGCACCTGTAGGCACCCGCAAACCTGAAGGTATATAACCGGGTGAAAGCGGTCCGAGTTAGGAGAACGGAGAATTCAGTCAGCCGGGCAGTCACTCGGTCGGTCAGAAGAATCAGAGCGGCCAGAACGTAGGCAGAGCGGTTACAGAAGAGAAACCAGATAGAAGAAGTAATGACTGGCCAGAGTTAGGCCGAGGCTCCAGAGGACTGGTCAGAGTAAGGCCGAGGCTCCCGAGGAAGACAGAAGACAGAAGACAGAAGAAGGAAGAAAGAAGAGAGAAGAAAGAAGCTCTAGTCTTTCTCTAAGCTAAGCTCTATCTTTCTTTACTCTACTCTAAGCTAAGAAGAAGCTCTATCTTTCTTTCCCTCTCTAAGCTCTAAGAAAGTAGAAGTAAAAGTAGTAAAAGCTTAACTCTGCCTCCGAGAGTTTTCATCCCGGGTTACGGTACCAGGCAGCTTACAAAAAAGGACATGAGGTAGGGGTGAGGGCTTCATTTTTTTGAAGTCAAAACCAAAAGGGAAGTTCCAGTGCTATAGTGGCCTGTGTGAGAACCCCTGGGGATTGCCTAGGTGCACATTCCCTAGGCCACCCTGCAGGCCCGTGAACATAAAGTTTGGGGAGTAAGACCTGGGAATTAGCAAGATCCTCTATAGTCTGCTGGGAAAAGGCCTTCTGTGGGTTCTTTGTGTATATGTTACTGGATTTTTGCATTTTGGTGTTTTTTGTTTTTGTTTTTTTCTTATACCTACACCTACTTCAATACAGCTGTGACAAGGGCCCCTCTATCAAATTCCTTTCCACCCTTCTCTCTCCCTCTTATTTTTCTGGATTTCTCCACTGGCTTTCTCACATCTCTCCCTTCTAGCCCACTGATTCAAATCACTGCCCTGAAGTATTACTTCAAAAATACCAACCTAAACACTTCACTTACCACTTAAAAATGCACAAACAAGCCGGGCATGGTGTCGCACACCTGTAATCCCAGCAGCTTGGGAGGCTGAGGCAGGAGGGTCACCAGTTTGAGGCCAGCCTCAGCAATTTAATGAGGCACTAAGCAACTTAGTGATACCCTGTCTCAAAATAAAACATAAAAAGGTCTGAAGATGTGGCTCAGTGGTTAAGCACCCCTGGGTCCAATCCCTGGTGCAAAAACAAAAACAAAAACAAAAATCAGCTTTCATCAGTCCCAGGGTGAAGAATTCTAGTTCCTTACCTGGTCCCCACAAGACCTTTCCCAGGCTAAGGTAGGTGAGCATTAGCATTAGCTGCATCCATCTCTCTTCCAGCACCATGAGTCATCACAAGGGTCAAGTGTTGCTGACAGAAAAGATACGACCTCTGATCTTTCTCCATGAGGAGGAAGTCTCTTGTCTTTCCCCAAATGCCTCCATTACTCATTCTACCACTAGGTGTTTTCTGTCTTCTTCACTGAACCAGCAGCTCCAAAAGGGACAGATTTGTTTATGTATAGTCTGTGCCTAGGAAAATCTCACCCAAATCAGCATAACGTAGCCGGCAATACTGCAGCAGCTCTTGTCACTGGCCTCCACTTAACCAACTGGCTGGGGTGACCACCACTCTTCCAACCCTCTCTGAAACACTGACCACAGGAAGGCGACTACTGGCAGGGACACTGTGTACGCTACCATCACCCAACATGCTGAGCTCAGGATGGTAAAGGCACGGGTGCTGCCATCACAAGGTTTTAGAGGATGTAGATCAGACACTGAAATATCACTCGTGCTCATGTTCCCTGCCTATCTGCATGTGCACACAGGTGTGGGACACGGACAGAGTCCTGCTCATGGAGCTGAAATGATAGAAAGATGGACGCCAAAACGCAAGTTGTGTTTCTTTCCATTCATCTCACTGAGTGGAGTGGGAATCCAAACCTTCCATTATTTATCCTTTGTTATTAATACATACTATTATACTTTTGGTACATATATATTTTATAACCCATAGCTTACTGGGTATCTTTGCTCTTCTGACAACACAATTAAGAATTTTGCCAACATTTTATAGCACAGTATTGTAGAAATAGCACTAAATTATAGTGTGGAAATACCTGGGTCTCTCTGAAACTTAACTCAGTTTTTTGTGATCTTAGATAAGTCAGTGTAATTCTTGGCTCCTCATTTGGGAAGTAGGCTCACTACTCTGTGTTGGAGAAAAATCACAGAATTGCTACAAAAATCACAAGATATAACAGAGAGGAATGTGTTTCATAAATATAACTCATGAGTTCTGTAGCCATTCTGTTCCATTTTACACTCTCATCCCATTCAGTTACACACACATCCAGGTATGTGGCCCTTTCCCCACCTTTTCTGAAAATGTTTGTGATGGTACTGTTGATGTTGTGAGGGCACTTTTGCTTTTTAGAATCTTGGCCCACAAGATCACATCTGTCCTTCTGAAACCTTCTCTCTAAAGTGTTAGATGCCATTATCTCCTCTAACTCATCTTGGCTGTAAGTAAGTTTGAACCCACTTCTCTTATCCCACTTTTACTTAATTTTTCCTTATTGATCAGAATTCAGTTCAAGACACATGACCCCTTCCTTGCAGCATTTCTCAATCTGCCACCTCCCAGTTCTAAAGAGGCTTGCCGAGGTGGGATGGATATAGTGACAATCTGGATGAGGTAGAAATGGCTGGGCTGAGGTCACATGTGGGCCTCTGGAACCCAGTCTATGTTCCACCAACTGAGAGAGAGGAAAACAAGAGAGGATTATTTTGTCCTGAGAACTAATCCATCATTTGGCAATTTGACCACTTCCTGGAACCTTTCTCCCCATGCCCGTATCAGATCTGATGCTATACAGGGACAGGGAAGTCATGATTAGTCACAATTCTGCCATCTCTCCATGCTACTACTCCCTGCTGATGACATTAGCTGGAAGACTGCCAGGGCTTACAGAGAAAAACTAACCAAAATGATCACAAAGCCATTTGGAAATACATGAGCATGATCAACACACTAAATAATAATTACTCACATTTGTATTCCCTGCCAATCTTCATATGCAGGGTATAAATGTATCCTGCTCCAAATGAATTGCCTGGTTTTCAATACCTGAGAGTCATAGTCCTGAGATTCTGACAACGTAACCCTCATATCTTATACCTTGGATTTATAACAAAGACACTGCCATGAATTGAAACCCCAAAGAACAAAGCCAGTTGAATTTTTTAAACATTTACTCTAAACTTTTCATTATGGGTTATATTCTTCTCAAATATTTCATCAAGCCTTTTTCCTCTCTCTGGTTTAAATCTCAATCACTAAAAGGAATGATTCGAAGGCAATAATGTAGAAACAAAAGAGGAGATTAAATACAAATTAAGCTTTCATTTGTACTGTTTTTCCAGACTGAATTAAAGTGATTGAACTAACTTTGGTGTAAAGTAAATTTTACAGCTGTTAGAAATGATAGAATGTAAATTGGATTATACTATTTAAATATTTTACAAATAATTGAAATGGCATTCTTATAAGTTATGTTCCAATATTCATGTTCAAACATAGTAGATCATGCTGACTGGCTCTAGATATATATCTTTCCTTCTGCTTGATATTTCTTCCATTACCAAAATGAAACTCAAGGAAATTCACACAAAGATAGGTCAGGGGCCACCAGTTAAGTTGATGTGAATGCAAAGCCATGATGATATAATTTAACCTATTCAAATTAATTCATTCCAACAGATATTTATTGATCACAGGGCACTGAGCAAGGTACTGGATACAATGAGGGAGTAGCCAGCCTTGCCCTGAAGGTCCATACTGTCTCCAAGAAGGAAAGGAGAGAAACCAAATAAAATTATGCTACATAAAGCTGAGCAATGCAAATGCTTGACAGACAGGTAGTGTGAAGAGGTGGTGATTTAAGGTAGGGTGGTGGGGGTGGGGTGCTTTATGTAAATATTTAGGCTGGGTCTTTAAGGATGGATAGCATTTCCATAGGGACACAGGTAAACACTGTATGAAGCATGTTTAAGAAGCAAAAAAAAATAAATAAATAGCATCGATTCATGGGAATGAGAAACCATGTGACATGTGGAAAACAGACAATAGAACAAATTGGAAAAAGCATGAGTGCCTAGAGAAGTAATGAGCTATTCTTCAGTCTTTCAACCAACATTTATTGATTATTCATGTACCAATTGAGATCTGTGGAGGAATGTAAAGAAAATAAAGCAAGTTCACATCCCTGGAAGAATTTATAATTTCAGCAGTTAAAACTTATAAATACAAGCAAAAAGTTCTCCATACAATGGTGGAGTAGGTTGTACTGTGAATTTAGTGGCAGGATGTCACCACTGAGCAATCATGAGAAGAATGTCCAGGAGGATGGACTTGTGAAGACAAACACTTTCATTCATTCACTAAGATGAACATTTACATTCAACTTCCTCAAATGTTGGATACTGAGAAAAGTAATAAAGGTGAACAAGACTGAGTCTCTGCCCTTAAGGAACACCATTTGACCAGAATAAATGGTAGAGGCGAGTGTGGAAAGATAATATTGGGAAGATTGGCTGGTGTCAACCTGGAGGGCTAGGAGTTCAGAACACAATCAGTCCCATACTGGGGAGGCTCATGAAGCCATGGATGATGTCTGGTCTGAGTTTGAATCCCCTGAAATCAGGGACTGAGATGAGACTGGGTATTGGAACTTTAGTTAGGACATGGCCCAAGACAGCAGGAGAGAGCAGGTGAGGGGGAGAAGATAAATCCAGTATCAGGGGGCCAGAGTCACTTCTTCTGACAATGGTACATGACACCTTCTCCTATGCACCCATGAAGTATGTAGAAGGCCTCCTAGGACTGTATAAACAACTGAAGGGTAAGAAGCTGGGCAGTTAGCTTAGCCAACAGTGAGTCCCCCAAGGTCAAGGGGTGCCCTATTGGAGTCACAGGCTCTAGTACTTGCAGGTTATACACAGCTTCTTCACAGACTCCTTTAGTTCTTAGTAAAGTCCTGGAATGGAAGTGGAAAGATTCATGGAGAACCTGAGGTGAGGCACCATCAGTGGGAGTCTGAGCTTACATGGAATCATGCACTGCAGCTGTGACTGTACCCAGAGGTGGACCAAGGGAATGTGCCTGCTGGAGTCAGACAGCGCTCTGCATGCAGGATATGGTAGAAGGGTCAGAGCTGGGAAAGGCAGTCTGTCTAGCCTGAGACAGAGAAAGATAGTGGAAAGCTGAATGAATATGGTGGGACTGGAGAAAAGGGCAAGGAAGTTGAAAATATCCTCAAAGATTAAGCAACTCATAGGCTGGAGCTAAGGTGCCAGTTTATAGGTGACTGAGAGCAAGATAGTGTCACGGACAGAAGCTAAGTGACCAAGAGAAGATGGATCCCAGGATAAAGATGGGAATATGGGACTCAGGCTTTGGAGAGAACAAATTGAAAATTATCAGCACAGGGCCAACAGTAGAATTCTCTTATATGTTAAGAGAACCATATGGGATGGGGGGAATTCCTAAAGGTTAGAAACTGCAGAAACATCTATATTTGGTGAACAGGAAGAGGAGGCCAATGATGCGACAGAAGGGGAGAGATCACAGTGTCAAAAAAGAAAGAACAGAGAATTTGGGAGTGAGGAGGTGGGCAACAGGGTAAAGTGCTACAGAGAGGATGGAAAAATGAAGGCCTAGAAGCACCCATTACATGTGGTGACTGACAAGTCACAGGACAGCCTCAGAGGACATGCTCCAGTAGAGAGACCAGCCAGCTCTAGGATCAGGTTAACCAAAGTCTAAGGAATGAGGGAGATGGAGACATTTGTTTTTAATGGGGGTTCCTTATCTCACCCACAGAATGTGATTTCTGTGACTACTGCTCAATTTTTCCAAGGACAGCGCATAACTAGTACCTTTCTAAATGCCCAGAAGTCAATTCATTACCCAAAGTCAATGCCTTAGGACAGGGGTTAGCAAACCTTTCTATAAAGCACCATATGGTCCCTGCAATGACTACTCCACTCCACCATTGTAGTACCAACACAACCATGGGCAATGCCAAGACAAACAGGTGTGGCTATGTTCCAAGAATGATTTATTTGTGGACATTGAATTTGAATTTTATATATTTTCATGTGTCCAGAATTATTCTTTTCAAAGCCTTTTAGTAAATTGTAAAAATGATTCTTAGCCCAAGAGCCTCCCACCCCCACCCCCACTCACTAAACACACAAATGGTGGCCAGATGTAGATTTCAAGGGATAGTTTGCTCCTGCCCTTGGACATTAGAGCTGAGTGATCACTCAGGGCCCGAGGTGAGAAATGCTGATAGATGCTTCAAATAAATGAAGTAGTAAGAGAGGAGAGAACAACAGTGTGAGGAAGAGCAAGGATCAAGAATTTGTTTTCCAAGTAGGGAAAGCACACGCATTACAACAAGTAAATAGGAAATGACCTTTGGAGAGAGGGGATTAAAGAAACATGAGAATGTGGAGGAAAAGTGGTAGACCAAAGTCCTGGAGGACAGAGGAGGCAGGCTGGAGGACAAAGACTAGAGGAGAGATGGGTGGCTGCCTTGGAGACAGAAGGTGAGACTGGGAAGACAGGTTGGAACCAGATTATGGAGGATCTAAAATGCCAGCCCAAAGAATTCACACTTCATTAGGTAGGCAATGAGGAGCCACGGAAGATGTTTAGACTGAAGAGCACAGCCCGGGATTCGGTAACGCACCGGGTCTGCTCATTGAAGACTGAACAAATAAGCAAACACTCTGTGTATACAAATTTACCTAATGTAGGTATGACCAGAATAGAAGCTGAAAATACGTAATAACAGATTGTCTTTCTCCAAAACTTGCTCCACAAATGCATTCTGGGAAGGAAAGATAAGCTAAAGCTGACATACTTGAAGACAGCTGGTTCAATATATCCATACATGAAAGTGCACTTACCCTCCAGGATTTGAATATCGGTGGAGCAAGAGACCCTGACCTGGACCTATAGTAGGTCGGGGTGAGGAGTGGGGTAGAATTTAGTAACTGGAACTAAACTCCAGTCTTAACTTGGTTATTAGCTACTTGCAAGAAGGTAGTACAGGTAACTGACTTCTCTGGACCTTGGCTTCCTCAGGGTTAAGTGGAGTTTAGGATGTCCCACTGAACCTCAAAAACTTGTTGTAAAGATCAAAAGAGCTAAATGGGTATGAAAATAGCCCCAAAGCTTAACAGGTACATGGATGGCACCTTATAGCTGAAAAAATTAAAAGTTCTATGATTTCATTTGCCAGAATAATCTCTCTCGACTTTCCCCTTACTTCATGTTTGCCTCTTCCTCCCACTGGGCAGCAGTAAGTAATTTCATCAGGACTCACCCCTGGTCAAAGACATCCTCACAGATGGACCTGCAACCTCCATTCTTTGCCTTTACACCCCCCCCCCTCTTTTTAAAAAATAGAAATGACACCTCTTTGGGGGAACAGGGTATCTTTCCTGGGAGGTGTGGTCAAGTCATTCACATAGGAGTGTTTGATGCATTAAGGACCCTGAGGACCTCCTGAGTAAGGTGGCACCTTGGGTGGACACTGAAGGTTGTCTAGGCTCTGATGGAGGAGGGCAGGGCTTCCTACATGATAGGACAGTACAAACTGCACAATCACACCAAACATCTGGATGCACTAGGAGAAAGACCCAGAAAAGCAGGAGAGGCTCATGAAAACACAGCCAACATCAGAGTCTTAAAAAGACAATAATTTTTTCTTCCTTTCATGATTCAAATTCTGACTATGGTTTTGTAGCTAAAATAAAAGTTGAATATTAATCACAATCAGACTTAACAAGAAGGGCCTATGTCAGTGAAGCAGAAAATATAACCCCCAGCCTTACATTCGTAGAATGATTTATTGTTTACTAAGAACTTTCACATCTAGTGACTCTTTGGTCTATAAATTAGTCATATAATATATGGAAGGCAAATACAATTACACTCATTTCATAAAAAGAATAAGGTAACAGGGGTTCAGGGACGTTAAGTGATCGACCTATGGTTACACAGTGAACACATGTAGTGCAGGGTTGGTGTAAGAGCCTGATTGTCTGCTTCAGCATTATTTTCACCCTGGTTCACTTCATCTCCTGGTTCATATGGCCATGAACTTGATCTTTGGGTTAGAAGTCTCTCTCCTTTCCTTCTCTATCCCACACCCTGTCAATAAATATCCACTTGTCTGAGGAAGTGAGATACAGATTTTACAGCTGACATCAGAGCATCTTCATTTCTAGAAGCAAACCTTGGTGCAGATGCAATGTCACCAGCCCCAAACCATCATTCTTCCCAAAGAGGTCAGTCAATACCTTCTCATACTAACTAAAGGAAAACTATAAAAAATAGCAAAATTACAGGCCAGAGATCAAACTATAGCCTATGTGACAAATTCAGCCCATCTTCTATTTTTGTATAGCCTGCAAGTTATTAATAGTTTTTATATTTTTAAATGGTTGAACAAATTCAAAAGAGAAGTAATCTCTCACGGATATTCATATTCTGTTGTCCATAACCGAACAGGTGCATTCAGGAGGGCCTGTGGTCGCTAAGCAGAGCTGAGCATCAGCAGAGACTCCAGGCCCACAAAGCCAGAATATTTGCCATCTGGCCATTTGCTGAGAAAGTGTGCTGACCACCGATGTAAGTCACAGTTCTACACATTATAAGAAGACAAAACAGGTACCTAGAAAGGGGAATTACAGGAGAAAATAGAACCCAAAGTCCTGACTCCCCAGATTTTACGTGTCTTGCTTGCAAAAAATTGGGTTTTGAGGGATAAATTCTAAAAGGACTGGTACCTCCCCACTGGGTGCTGACGGGGTTCATTTGACAGCTTCATGACCCACACTGCTTCCACAGTCCCTTTAATTTCTCTCCATCCCTACCCTTCCCCACAAACCTACCCGGGGTGAACCTCGTTGCTTCTAGAAATGAAGATGCTCTGATGTCAGCTGTAAAATCTGTATCTCACTTCCTCAGACAAGTGGATATTTATTGACAGGGTGTGGGATAGAGAAGGAAAGGAGAGAGACTGCCTGTCCAGAAGGCAGTAACCTTGGTGCAGATGCAATGTCACCAGCCCCAAACCATCATTCTCACAGATGTACAGCATATTATTTAAAGGGAAACAAATATCAGCCACTGAATGTCATGGCAAGGACACATCTCCTGCCTCTTAACTAAACTTATCAGAGCTGCAGTTTAATATGGTTCCTTTTTCATCCTCCCCTCAAATTCATCTTCCAGGGCAGCTCTTGACACCACCAGCAAACAGTCAAGACGAAGATTTACTGACGTTAGCTTCAAACAGATCTAGATTTATTGACATGTGGGGCTGGCTTTCTTGGGAGCTGCAATACACAGGATTAATTTTAACTGCTCCTTAACACTCGACACTGCTTTGCAAGTACCCAAATGTCTGGCTGCTGCATGGTTCCATGGGCGAGGTCAATTTTCAGCAGGAGCAGGATCCCCAGTGGTGGCTTGGGCATCCTCTTATCAGGCTACCAGTTTAATTGACACACTTGCCTTTGAAGTAAGAATAAAACCTAAGTAAACTTGCAGCCTGAAATCCTTCTCTTAGCATGTCCTCAAAGCTGTCCCTGCCCTTCTCTAAAATGAGCAAAACCAGCAGTGATCCTAGTAGCTACAAAAGCTTTGTGTCTTGTTTTCGGTCTCCCTACATGCCTACTGACACTGCCATGTCTAAGGGCAAAGAAGGGCAGCAGCAAGCCAGCTCCCTTATATGGACCCTGTGCTGCCCACGGTCTCGGGCCACAAAGTTGAGCTTTGCTCATTTCCAGAAAGTACATTGATGAGCCCATTTGTGTTTCATGATTCTGGGCTGCATGGAGCAGAGTCAGCTAGACAAGCATGGATACCCACTGGTTGCAGGAAAGCAATGTTTCCACCTCTATCCTTTCCTTGCTGGCCTCTCACTGTCCATGCTACCAGTCACAACAGGACACAGGATGACACAGAAGGCAGGAAGCCTGGGCGCACGAAGACACAGTGAGCAAGGGCATAAAAACTGAATAGGAGAAGAGAAGAAATAAAATCTCTATCAATCGTTTCCTAACACTAGACTAAAGAACAAATTTGCAGAGCTCTGTTAAAAGATTAACTGCTAAATGAAAAAGAGCTACGAGATGTAAATTTAAAAGTCCAAAAACACCCAAGAGGCATAACTATAATTATTGCTGAGGGAAGCTCTTTAAGACTAAAAATACATTTCCATTAACAATCAAAATTAGTTTTCATTGCTTTTTTTCTTGAGCTTTCAGTGAATAACCTTTGATGGTAGTACATGATAATGATTCATTAGAAAAAGTGAATTTGTATTTCAGAAATAGGTATTGAAAAAAAATTAGCCAAGAAATTATTCCGCCATATAAGTCAAATGGCAGGAGAAGGGAACATTTTTAGAATGACTAATGACTTCTCTATAAAAACCAACCCAGACAGTAGGTACCCACTTGAATATCCTTGATTAACAGAGCTAACAAACAATTTTTTTTCCCAAATCTCCAAAGACTGAAAGGAACCAGCAATAGAACATCTTTTCCTTTAAATCCTAGCAAACTAGGTATAAGGATAAGACATCATAGTGTCTCAAGATTTCCACAGCTTTTCGTCACCATCACGGTGATGTGTCTAAGACAACACATGTAAACAGGTGAGTCATGACAAATTCTTCCATGATTTTATTGAGATATATTTGCCTAGTAAAATGCACAGATCTTATGTGTACTGTTGGATGAGTTTTGACAAATGCAGACATCATGGAACTGGCTCAATAGAGATCTAGAATGTTTGTAATTTCCACCATCCTGCAAAGCTATCTCATGTTCTTACCAGAAGAAACTACTCTTCTGATTTCTGTCACCCCAGATTAGGGCTAGCATGTCATATAAACAGAATCATACAGTAAGTTGTCTTTTGTATATGACTTATTTCACTCAACATAACATTTTTGAGATTAAATGTTGATTATCTTTTTAAAACATCTTAGCTATATAAAATTCCCAGAGGCCAAATGATTTGGGGATGGGGAAAAATTACAAACAACAGCATCTTCAGGGAGCAGGTAAAAGAAAGGGGTAAAAAAATATCCAGGTTTTCCTAAAAACATCTTAAGCAATGGAGGAAAAATTGGAGATTTTCCTTTAAATGTCATAAATCATCCTGAAAGCCTCTGGAAATTCTGTGATGGTCTCTAATTCACTCACCTATCATGGGGAGGTGTGATATAATGGTGAGCTGTACATAATTCATAATACTAAACCTAATTATGATGAGTGGCCTAGAAATTTGATTAAAAATCATTAGTTCTGCTAAAGAGCCTCAAAACAAAAATGAACATATAGGAAGGATAAAACTGCTTTACGAGATGGATTATCCTTTGAAAATCTGAAACAAGACGATAAAAGTAAATTATTTCAAAGAAATCACTGCCAACTTGTAAAGTATAAAATGCAAATGCTGAATTGCAGATAAAGGACAGAATGTGTGGCTTATGTTAAACCAGAGAGGTGAAATACACAGACAAACCACAAGGAAGTTACTAGGGTAGGTCTCCCCCCGCCCCACAAGGATATGGCCAAAGAGTACCATGTTGGTGGAGTAAAAGGAAATAAATCCTTAGGACCAAGAAGCCAAGGATCCTGGGGGTCCTCTAAGCCTCCATTTCTTGGGAAGGGTCAGAACTCACACCCAGAGTATCAGAAGGTCATGGGGCTGAATCTGTGCCACGGCTTATTATGCAGCACACCCTGCTTCCTGCAGAGCCTTTTGACATCTGTTATAGCATCACGTCTGTGCAAGTATTAATTTTTAGTTCTCTATCTATCATTTATTGTAGCACTTCAAAATATCAAAAGTGATCACAAACAACACTGCAGTTGGTTCTCAACGTAACTTTTAAAGTAGGCAGAGACTTTGCCCCATTGAAAGTAAAGACGTTTGCCAAGGTCATTCAGGGGCAGATCTGGAGCTATGAAATGCCTCTTGACCTTCTCTTTTTATTACTACTATACTGAGCTCCACATAGGTAATCTTAAACCCAAATGATGGATCGGAAGACTGAGGCAAAGTTTGTTCTCAGAAGCCAGCTAATTGAAGACCTGAAATTAAAATGCTTTTTAAAATAATACATGAGAGAAAAATCAGTTTTCAGGATGAACCTTCAGACCTCAAGGAATCCTTCTCTTTCTTGGATACACCATGACCCAGAACCTTCTAAGTATCCTAAAGTTAAGGTCCCTTCCTGAAAGTAACTGAGCCTCTCAACCTCTCTCACTCGCCACCCACGATTTAGAGTTCTAACAACTAGATTTTAATAAGCAACATTTCTGGGCCAGCACATCCAAAGAATTTTTAACTGTTGTTATAATTTTTGCAGTAACCTGAGGGGCTAAAAACTAATATATCGTCATTTTACAGGTGAACAGCTGAAGCACATAGAGGTAACACCTTGACCCAGACCACACGGCTGCTAAACAATGTGGTGAGATCTGAACGCTGGCATCATGGCTCTGAAATCCACACACTTCCCCACCACGCTGTAAGGCTGAGGCTAACCAGCAGAACACCAGATCATCCCCAAATTCTCTACTCCAAAGCCTAGGAGAATAGCAATGAACACTCCACCATCTAAAATATAGATACATTATATATTTTTTATCTCAGGGAGTGGGCTTATATTTATATGTGCAAACAGATTAAATAAATCATGATTACAACAGTAAACATGTAAATTCCGATCAATAACTACTTGCCTTCCCCTCCCCCCAACGCTAACAGCTGCAATAAAGCTTTAACTGTAAAGCGATGCACAACCGGCCATAAAAGTATGTAAAATAAATGAGGATAACATAATGAGGGAATCCAACATTCATCTCATAAATATAACATAACGACCACAACTAAAATGTCAGAGAATCTAATAAATCAATATGGTAGGACAGAGCTATCTTTATGTTCAGAATACATAAAAAATATATTTACATGCAGGGTGTTCCCCCCCCCCCTCTAAGCCAGGACCAAACAAAAAGAATTATAAGAACTTAACCCCTTGTTGACTTAGATGCTCTGATTTGACAATGGCATTTTCAACACCCCATTGGGTTCTCCCACATCATTTTATGGTAAGAAATGGGCTCGCCTCTAAATCTGCACAGAAGGCGTTAGATACTACGCTAATATGCAAATGCCACTGGAAGGGAAGTGAACAGGAAAACATCCTGAGGGGACTTTGAAAGGATCAATTACAGGCCCTGGTTTAGAATACTTCTGATCATGGTGATTTCTGGAACTTCCAGCTCATTTTATTAGTGCCAACAAACCCTGGGAGGTTTAGTTATTTCCCTGTTAATGCACTAGCGATTGATGTGGATAAATCCCATAAATACTAATGAGGGTGACACGAGTAAATCTCCCCTGAATTAATGAGAAGAGAGCCTCCTGTACTGACCAACACACCGCCTAATGACTTGAAATGATAGATTTATAAATTCTTCCAGGTCTTCCTGTGCACACAAGCTGCACAGACAAATATCCGTATCTAGTCACCTCCTCTCATGGTCTGGATCTGGGGGCCTGATGGGAAGGAACTGGCCTAACTGGAAAGGAACAAATACTTCTTTCACTATCTTTTCTTTAATGAAATGCATATACCACAAATGCAATGCCTATCCTTGAGGAGGAGTTAAACTAGGGAGGTAAATCAGAGTTAAGAGACTCTGAATACAGTCTGAACTCAAGTCCAAAAACATCAACATCTCAGATATGAAAAAAGTTAATACTGTGCATTAAACTGAATTAAATGTGTGTGGGGTTTGTGTGTGTGCGTGCATGTGTGTGTGTGTGTGTGTGTGTGTGTGTGTGTGTAACTCAGTGTTTTGGTTATCTATTGATGTATAACAAATATACTAAATTTAAATAATAACCATTTTATTGGTCTTTAATTCTGGGGGCTAACCAGGGCTCAGCTGGGTGGTTCTTCTACAGGTCTTTCTTGGAGTCTCTCATGTGTTTGTTGTCACATGGTGGCAAGGACTGAATGTCCAAGATAGTGTCATTCATATCTCAGGCCTTGATGGGGATGGGATAGTTGGGGGCTGTGATCTTTCTCTTTCCACATTGCTAGTTAGAGTGTCTAGCAGGTGGATTCTTTTTTTTTTGGGGGGGGGGGTACCGGGGATTGAACTCAGGGGCACTCGACCCCTGGGTCACATCCCCAGCCCTTTTTTTTTTGTATTTTTTTATTAGAGACAGGGTTTCACTGAGTTTCTAAGTGCCTCGCCATTGCTGAGGCTGGCTTTGAACTCGCGATCCTCCTGCCTCAGCCTCCCAAGTGCTGGGATTACAGGCGTGCGCCACCGCGCCCGGCTAGCAGGTGGATTCTAAGACCAAGTGTTCCAAGAAGAACAGCTCCACTGTGCAGACCCTTCTATGTCTCTGCTTATATCTTACATGTGCTGATGTCCCATTGGCCAAGGCCAGACTCAACACAAAATGGAACTACACAGGGACATGAACACAGGGAGATGTGGTTCTTTGGGACCACCAAAGTCACAGTCCACCGTAACTAGCACCTTCCTTTCCAGAGGGAAAAAAAACTGTTGTCATCATAACAACAAGCTGAGAGACTAACTTTTGTTTCCTTTTTTTTTTTCAAGATTATATTACTATCTAGCTACATGTTTTTATTAACACATCATGATTATACATAGTAATTGGGTTCATTTTGACAAAATCATAAATGCAAGACTTTTCTTTTTTAGTCATTCATCTAAATATTCAATGATGTAGTGTATGAACTTCATGTTACTATAACAAATACGGGAGATAATCAATTTAAAAAGAAAAAAGGTTTGTTTTGTTTTATAGTTTTGGAGGTTTCAGTCCATGATTGGGTGACCCTGTTGCTTTGGGGCTGATGGCAAGGCAGCATGGCACGGGAGGGAAAAGCATGGCGGAGCAAACTACTCACCTCATGGTCAGGGAGCCAAAGAGAAAGAGGAGGAGGCTGTGATCCCACAATCCTCTTCAAGGACAGGTCCCCAGTGATCTGAAGACTTCCCACTAGGGCCCCCTAAAGGTTCCACCACCTCCCACAAATCTGGACATAGTCACATATAACCACAGGGTGACCTGCAGCCAGTCCCACTCTGCATCTTGTCCTCTTAGCACAAGAACTCTACAGAACTCATTCTCCTGTTATTTACACTTGAAGGACCACCTGTGCCCTCCCACGGGTCCAGCTCTGAACCTTTTCTCTCCCAAGTGGGTGAAGACTTAAGGACCCCCATAGATCATGCTCCAAAACTAACCCCCATGAAGATGCACTACTATTATCACCCTCCTTCACAGCAGCAACCCATGGGCTTGGTTAATATTTTCCAAATCCAGCCTACCTGTTGGTATTCATCAGCAATAAATAATTTGTATGGCATTTCAATTTTATCAAAGCACATCCCATTTGATGCTTGGAACAATTCTCTGAGGCAGGTGAAACAAAGATTTATTATCTTCATTGGACCAAAATAAAAACAAATCCTGTGCACATTAGTATGTTGTTCTAGTTTTTGTAGTGCTTTGTAGTTTACAAAATGCTACCTTACACATTGTTTGAATAAAATCCCCTTAAAATATTCCTGAGAGATAATAGGGATGTTATCATTTAACAGATAAGATAAAGAAGTTAAACACCTGTCCCAAGGCCCGTGGTAATAAGGGGCAGGAATGAGTCAGGATCCCAGAGCTACTCAATCCTGTTCTTCCCAGGGGGAACAAGGAGCTTGAGTTATCTGTGGTCAGAGGCCTTATGGTAAAACGAGAATTGGAGCCTGTGTCTTCTGATGGACACCCCTCCCCACAAACACGCTGACCCCTGTGCCTCACTTAGCCTGTGAGAAGTGCCCCCACAATCATAATAAAATGAACCACACCACAACAGTGGGCTTCACGAGAAAACTTCGAAGCGTCATCACGGCCTAGCTTTCTGAGAACACAGGGAACAGCAGGCTCTGGAGAACACAGTTCAGCTGAAGCCAAGGACATCAGATGTGGCTTCACAAGGTGACCTCTGGGGCTCCTCCTGCAAACCCTGAAATTGCTCCATTTAGACACTATTCTTTAATACTTCTGATAGCAAACAAATAGACAAATAGGTTACGGGACAGAATAGAGTCCAGTTTCTGTACAATTAGAAACTTTATATGTGATTTTTAAAAAACATCATATCAAAATAGTTAGCAAAGTAACCTAAAAACAAATGGTGTTAGAGCAACTGATTATCCATTTGTGAAAATATATATATATTAATTTTGACCTCAATGTAATCATAAAACCATTCACCAAAGAAAATATTTCAATGGATCAAGACGTGAAAAGGTAAAATTAGAGCAACTGAAGTTTTATAAGAAATGGAGGAGATGTGTTTATGGCCTAAGGGTCCTCAACAAGACACAAACAGCATGAAGAAAAAGATATGTCAACATAACAGCATCAAAATTAGAAAACTAGGGCTGGGGGTGGGGCCCTGTGGTAGAGCACTTGCCTAGCACATGTGAGGCCCTGGGTTTGATCCTTAGCATCACATAAATAAATAAAAAATAAAGACATCCATATATAACTAAAACAATACATTTTTTAAAAATTAAAAAGCAATACATAATAAGAGGAACCATGAAGTTGAAAGAGAGACAGCAAGTTGGAAGAAAATATTTGCAATCTATACAATACTCAGGCAAGAACACCCTGGAGGTACAAAAAACCAATAAGTAAATGTCACAGAAGCCAACAGAACAGTGGATAAAGAATGTATGTAGGCAATTCACAATAGAAAAATCTAAAAGATAGACAATATATATGTAAAGTCATTTCTAAACTTGGAAAGAAAATGAAAAATTAAAATGAAAGTGAGAAAGACCATGTTTTATCCATCAGATCGAAAAATTTTGAAAGTACGCTAATTCCAAATATTGGCAGGAGAACCAGTCAAATGGTACTTTCCACATATCACTAGAAGGGTGAGCTTTTTTGTTTTGGTTTGGTTTGGTTCTAGGGATTAGACCCAGGGCACTTTACTACTGAGCTATATCCCTAGACGTTTTTAAAAAAATTTTTTGAGGTAGGGTTCGACTAAGTTGCCCAAGCTGGCCTCAAACTTGTGATCCTTCTGCCTCAGCCTCCCAAGTCACTGTATTACAGGTGTGTGCCACTGTGCCAGCTGAGGAGTGAATATTGATAAAAATCACTATGGAGGACAAATTTATCATGCCCATTATAATTGAAAGTACGCCTACATTAGGACTATATAATTCTACTTCGTCTACCAGTACACTGCAGAGAAGTCCCCTACCAAGGACATTTATTACTGATGTGACAATAAGAAATGACTAGTGACCAAAATGCCAATCAGAAAGCTCAGGACCAAATGCTGCCATATCCACACTATGGATAGTGCATATACTATGTGAAAAAGCATAGATATATCCCCATGTACTGACGCGGAAAGAAATCAAAGACACACCCCTGAGTGAAAACCACACATGGCTGGATGCGTATAGTACTATAAAGTCTTTAGTATACAAATATACATGTGTGTATGTGGCTATAGAAACTTGCAGAAGGAGGATAAGGAAATATAGCAAATTCCTAATGCAGGTGCTTCTGGGGAAGAGGTTGGGGTGGAGAATCAGCCAAAAAGGACTAACAACCAAAGGCATGAAGGATGAAGAACATTGCACTTGTGTAATCAAATTTTAATTTTCAATAAATAAAAAGACATGGTAGAGCAACCTCCCTTAAAAAAAAAAAAAAAAAAAAAAAAATCTCCCATGGTAGAGCAACCTCCCTTAAAAAAAAAAAAAAAAAAAAAAAAAAAAACTCCCAAGAAGGGGTTCACAGTTATTCTTGGAATTGACCAAAAAAAAAAAAAAAAAAAATTAACAAACAAAGCAGACAAAAATGCAAGAATGGGGGCTGTAAAGGAGGAGGAGGAAGAGCAATACAATGGACAGCACAGACCCTGCAGTCCACTGGCTGAGTTCTAATCCTGCTCTGCCACTCTCTAGCCTGCTACTCAGTCAAGTAAATGCCACAGCTACTCGGCATGCATTAAGTGCTGTGTGAAGTAGTAGCTAAACAAAGTCCCACCTGTTCCAAGTTGGGCTGATCCTCCACCCCAACCTCTTCCCCAGAAGCACCTGCATTAGGAATTTGCTATATTTCCTTATCCTCCTTCTGCAAGTTTCTATAGCCACATACCCACATGTATATTTGTATACTAAAGACTTTATAGTACCATATGCATCCTGCCACTTGGTCAAGTAAATGCCTCAGCTACTCAGTATGCATTAAGTGCTGTGTGAAGTAGTAGCTAAATAAAGTCCCACCTGTTCCAAGTTCATGTGGAGAGCCTTGGACATTGCCAGATTGCACTGTGATTATTAATGGAAAGGGAAAGTGGGAGGGGGAGGAAATGTCTCTGCCCATACCGGAAAGAGCAGGTGTAGGCATGCATAGCTGTGTTTTACCTTCTTCCAAGGGCTCCTGAGAGCCATAAGCATCTTTTCACCTGGTCCAGCTGAGTGGCACACTTCCATTAACCAAGGTAATACAGGGTCACCATTTGGTGCCTTCCTCTATTGGTTGAGTGGACAAAGGGGCCGGAACACTGACTGTAGGAAGGTCCAGGGGGCTATAGGATCTGTGCTTCTCAGAAAGCAAAAGGGTCACAAGGAGCCAAAGTCATAGCAGACAGCCAGGGATGGCCACCAGGATTCAATATTCTTCTTCCACAGAATTTGAGTCATTTTGGCTGAACCCTGAGGGGGGGGGGGGAATCCCTTTTTGTTCTTTCTAATTAAAACCCTATCCATAAAGCTACACAAGTTGCTTAAAAAGATTAATCCCTCATGGGCCAGTAAAACAGAGCTGTGAGAGACTAATACATATAATTTCAGCTATCTTATATTAGACAAAGGTGCCAAAAATGTACAGTGGAGAAAGGATAGCCTCTTCAACAAATGGTGCTGGGAAAACTGGAAATCCATATGCAACAAATTGAAATTAAACCCTTATCTCTCACCATGCACAAAACTCAACTCAAAGTGGATCAAGGACCTAGGAATTAGACCAGAGACAATACGCCTGATAGAAGAAAAAGTAAGCTCTAATTTCCAACATGTCAGATTAGGCCCCAAGTTCCTTAATAAGAATCCTGTAGCGCAAGAATTACTACCAAGAATTAATGAATGGGATAGATTTAAACTAAAAAGCTTCTTCTCAGCAAAAGAAACAATCAGTGAGGTGAATAGAGAACCAACTAATTGGGAACAAATATTTAATACATGCACATCAGGTAGAGCACTAATTTCTAGAATACATAAAGAACTCAAAAAACTTTACACCAAAAAAACAAATAACCCAATCAATAAACGGGCTAAAGAATTGAGAAGACACCTCTCAGAAGAAGATACACGATTAATCAACAAATACATGAAAAAATGTTCAACATCGCTGGCAATTAGAGAAATGCAAATCAAAACTACTCTAAGATTTCACTTCACTCCAGTCAGAAGGGCAGCTGTCAAGAACACAAGCAACAATAAATGTTGGAGAGGATGTGGGGAAAAAGGCACACTCATACATTGCTGGTGGGACTGCAAAATGGTACAACCGTTATGGAAAGCAGTATGGAGATTTCTTGGAAAACTGGGAATGGAACCACCCTATGACCCAGCCATCCCACTCCTGGGTCTATTCCCAAAGGACTTAAAAACAGCATATTACAGTGACACAGCTATCTCAATGTTTGTAGCTGCGCAATTCACAATAGCTAGGTTGTGGAACCAATCTAGATGTCCCTCAGTAAATGAGTGGATTAAGAAAATGTGGTATATACGCACAATGGAATTTTACTCAGCAATAAAAGAAAATAAATTAATGGCATTTGCAGGTAAATGGATGAAGTTGGAAGACATAATGCTAAGTGAAGTTAGTCAGTCTCAAAAATCCAAGTACCAAATGTTTTCTCTGATATAAGGAGGCTAGTTCATAGTATTGTTGGATGGGGGTACATAGGAGGATTAGAGGAACACTAGAATGGTCAAAGGAAGGGAGGGGAAGGGAGGGAACAAGGGGGATGGAGGGGAGAAAAGAAAAAAAAAGAAAAGGTGGTTGAATGAGATGGATATCATTTTCCTAAATGCATGATTGAAGACCTGAATTGTACTTTGTATACAAACAGTTGTATCTAAAAAGATGCTAAATACATGCACTATGAGTTGTACATATTAAAAATTATAAAAATAAAATTTAAAAAAATAAAAAAACAGAGCTGTGTGCCCTCCTGCAACACTGGAGAAAGAGTACAAGAGAATAAGTGAATATCCTGTTCAATACCATGAAGCTCGTGATCTGGAATGGTAGTATTCAGGTCATTTGGTGCTTTGGCTCTATATAAATAAGAACGGGAAAAAAAAAAAAAAAAACAATTTCCCATTCATGCCCAACCCTCTACAGTTTGTAACGCTCCTTTACATTTATGACCTCATTTAATTCTCACTACTATCATTGTATCCCCATTTCACAGATGCAGAGATAGAGGCCTTGACATCAACAGATGCACCGTCATATTACAGTAGAAAGGCAAAAGCATTTACTGCACCTCTTGCAAACCTCCTGCTCTTTTTGCTTTCTAGAAATGCCAAATCAATCTTCTTTTTGAAATACTTTTTAGTTGTTGATGGACCATTATTTTGTTTGCTTATTTATATGTGGTGCTGGGAATCGAACACAGTGCTTCACATGTATGAGGCAGCAAGCGCTCTACCACTGAGCTACAACTCCAGCCCCTCAATCTTCTTTTTGATCCAAGCAAATTTGGCTTCCTTCTCCTAGGTGGATATCTTTTTGCATCTCTTTCTGTGGAGCCTCCCAACAGTTCTGTGGGAGAGGATCTTTCCTCAAACAGGGCATTCTTTTTTCCATACCAGAGGAGCAGGGAGGTGATTTTTCTCTCCTCTTTGTTACATAGCTGATGCTGCCTGAACTGTTTGCATGACTTGAAGTTGGGTATGGAAACAAGGCAAAGCCTCTGGCCTCCCACCAGAGTTCTCGGCTTATTCTGGATAACAAATGTTTATTCCATGTGCCCAACAAATTGCTAGGTCCTTTACACATTTCTTTAATCCTCAGCACAAATCTGTAGGGGATATATAATGATCCCCACTTCCTAGGGGGTGGGGAACCAGAGGCTCAGAGAGGATAACTTGCCCAAGCTAAGGGCCAAGTGCGAAGTCTTAGTATTTCCCAAACCTTGATTATTTCCATAGACCACTGAATGGGATGGGAATAACAAATACTACTTTCCAATATATAGGTGGATTGTCCAAATACAGATGCTTCTGAGAGTTAAAGGAGTGGGAGTATGGGGTCACCGTTAATAATTATACCAGGAAAATCGGCCTAAATTGAAACTATCCCTGGGAAACCTGGACATATTGTCACGCAGACTATATACCAGATAAGGGAATATCAGGCAAGGAAATGACGATGTTCTAAAATCCTCAACCTTGAGCAATAAATGTCTCCCACAGGAGGAAGTCCTCCACACTCTCTGGATCTTGCTTAGCCTCTACCAACCTCAGAAGCAGACCCAACAAACACTAGAGCTACTAATTCAAAGGAGCTCCTTCTCCACCCCATGTGTTTCCAACAATTAACAGATCTTTATTACATGCACCCATCATTAAACCTCAATGCCAAAACCATACCAGGAAAAAAGAGGACCAACACAGACAGGTGACATCAACTCTCAGGTGACGAAGTATAACAGAGACCATGCTCTGGCAGGTGCCTCCTGGACTTCCAGAAGAAAGTCACTAAGACAAGGAGTGGCATTTTCTTTTATAGCCTGTCTCCTGCAGCAAGCAGAATTCTATTATTGTGGATAGGAAGCTGGTAAGTACTCAGGAGACCCATTAGCTGAAATGAGGCAGCTCTTAGGGTGTCCAAGGAGTTAGGATGTCCTCCTACCCCAAAAGTGTGGAAAGATCCAGGGAACCACTGCATAATTACAGACTTGGCTGGTTTCAAGGACACAGCTTAGAACATCTTTGCATTCAGGAGTCAATATCCAGGGAATAATTGCTCCTTTCTACTTCATGACATAATGCTCAATTATACATCATTACGTTTAGTTTTCAGAATGGGTTATACAGATTCGCAATGATCTAAGTGGCAACTAACCCCAACACCAGAGCATACTCTGCATGAGAATTTCCACCACTAGCTTGAACACCAGATTGTTCTACTACAAACGCACACATACACACACACTTGCACACTTCTTTTAGTGAATGATTCAGAATAGGAATTAGGTCACCCTAATTATCACAACACAAAGAAGAAAGGGAGTGTGCTTCTTCAAATCCAGGAGATAATTTTCATTTTCCAAAGCCAAGATTTACATTTTCTACACTGGCCACCAGGGGAATCTGGCAGGCTTGCAGCAGCGGATGGGAGGAAGGTGAGTAAAAGAGTAAGTAAGAATGCTTTTTTCTTAAAACTCTAGCCCACCCCACCCCTTCCTGGGGAGCTCACAAGAATGCTAGTTTCAGACATTCACCTTCTACCTAATAGTGCCTGAGGGTCTCAGGACCTCCTACTGAGGTCCCTCTTCATTTCCATACACATGCTCATCTTTCTCTCTACAGAAGTCAACTGAAGTCCCCCATATTTGATGGGAAACAGAGAATTGTCAGCTCTACTCAGACTTACTAATAATCCAGGGTCATATCCTAAAGCTGGATACAATTTTGGAGACTACTCTTAGGCATGAACATTTTCTTTCTTTCTTTTTTTTATCAGCAGTCTCAACTTCAGAACATTAGATATGACAGCTAGTGGTCCTAAATGAAACTACTTTACAACATTTCCTACCGTGCAATTAACCTCTTTTTGCAAAATGTTGCTTTTTTAAATGTCTGTTGCAAAATAGGCTCTAAATGAATATAATTTCCCACCCATTTTTTAGCAAAAATTATGTATCATTTCATGCCTAATATATGCAGATTACAACAACTCTGATAATGAACCTGAGTAGTCAAACTTTTCTATCTTTGGTTTGACTTCTATTCTTAAAATCTTGGTTTTCCCTGAATTCAAGGGGTCTGACTTCTCAGGCGTGGCTGAAAGGTGAGTGGAGAAAGACAATGAGTTGGCCTAGGTCCCAACACCAACCTTCTAGATTCTCCAACAGTGCCAGGTCCCACCTAGTGGGATCCGAGTCAGAGACAAGGAATGTGGAGGTATCTTTTGTAGGCAAAGGGGTGGATAATTGCCCACTCCAATTTGGCCCTTTTCAAGGGCCTTCCCAAGGCCCTTCCTAAATCTCCACTCATACATTTCAACCAAAGGGACCCTTCTTCACTTCCCAAAGCCATGCTACAAAGGTGGATTACTTAAGAAACAATTAGGTGCGTACACAAAGCAATTTGCAGGCAGCCGCACTCCTTCAGCTTTCTAAGTGAAGGGCCTTTCAAGGCTGATTTATAACACTGTCGTCTTCAGAAGGCAAAATAATTAATAGGAGCATGGACTTCTAATTTCAGTGACTTCCAGAGAAAGTGGATTTCATTTGATTTATGACGGCCGGTGACTTTGCATTTTATCAGTTCATTCACTCATTATTTATGCTGATGGCCAATTTCAATGGGTCGCTATCATCTAACTCACTACTAATCAAAGAGAATTAGGGTTCACTGCATTATTTAGAAGTCGCTAATTTATCTTCAGAACAAGTAGTGAGAAGAGTTTGGGGCCTTCCACAAGGAAAGAAAAAAAAAACTGAACAGCTGGCTGAGGCCAGAAAATTTGGTCAGCATTATAAATGAGTTTTATCAGGGGTATTGCAAGTTGATGAGTTTTGAGTGGGAAGGAAAGAAGAAAGGAAATAAAGAGAGGCTGGGAGGAAAGAAAAACTAATAATAAACCCTGAGTTACCTCTGGGGTCTGAGGAGCTCCGTCATCACAAAAGGCTAATCTTGTCCTGTAACCCTGATAGCTCAGCATCTATATCATCTTAGTATTGAAATGTCCCAGCACCCATCACTTCAAGCTCCATAAACAAGTATCTTTGCAGTGAAATAACCAGAGTTCCTTTCCTTCTCATTTTGAAGTCATTTCAATGTGTTCTAGACACAAGATAATGGATCACATTTAAACATGAGAAAATTAAGTCCCATCAGCAAGTAATGATATCCAATCATATTCAATCATGTTGAACAACAACCACTACCAAAAAGATACTCATCTAGGCAAAGTTAAAAAACAACAATTTAAAAAAATACAAAACACACAAAAAATCTCGTTTTACTTTTGAGAGACCCAACTTTAAAATACTCCTGTGTCATCTCCCACAAGGTTGCATGTCGTCTCAGGTCCTAACCTCCACACTGTAGTGTACCCTGCCCCTCCACTGCCCAGGACACACCTGTCTCAGCTCCTACCAAGTGAAATCCTCTTGTCTTTCAAATTTTAGCTCAGCAAGCTGATCTAGACACCTTTCCTCTGCTCCCCAAGGCCCCGAAACTTCCGGCTGCCATCCAAATTGTGTTCCCGGGCAGATTTCAAACTCTGTGGGGCAGGGACTGAGCCAGCATGGCTCTGGTCACCAGGACCCTGTGGCTCTGATTAATCAGTGGTGTTGAATAAGTTATTGTTTGACTTTGATGTTCTCTGTGCCATTCAACAGTCACTCTCTCAGTCCAAAGCCCACCCTTGGGAAAACCAGACAGTGTTATGTGAGTGACAGTAAAACATTAGATTCTCGCTAACCCAGTAATTCTTGGCAGCTTAAAAACTAAAAAGGGGGGAGGAGTAGAAATAATATCAATTTCTAAACACTAAGTTTGAATAGCAACGTCCAGCTCTTGAAGCTAATAGGGGGTGTTTTTCAGCCAGCAAGTGCCCCTCAAACACATTCCCAAAGGGAATGTGAGACTCCTAAAAGGTTCCATCATTTATAATTTTCATAATGACCCTATTATACTTTTTAAAACCTCCAGTGAGATGCAAAAGTGGCTACAGACAAATACAGATGAGTATTTTAATCATTTTATTCCCAATCTAAAGACCTCTTTTCAGCCTACACTGGGCTCTTTTCTAGTTTATGTCTGGCCTTTTGCCAGACTGTCAAGGTGATCATATAATAAATATGGCCTTATTAAACTGGATAGAGTAGCCATGCTGAGTTATGATTACGGGAGTTTCTATAATATGAAAACACCATGTTTATCATATTCATGATGTAAAATAAAGTCTGAGATTCCAGCATTTATTTCCACCCCACTTCATGATTTATATGTGACCACAAGTAAAATAACACTCAAGGAACACAAACCAGTCTACCTTCACACTGTCATCAAGTGCTTTCATCTTTGGCTATAGCCTTTGCAAACAGTGAGCTCTGATAGCTAATCCCAGAATATGTGGTCACAGTGAAATCAAAACTGTTTGGTTTCCAATCTTGCTTTCCTTCAATAAAACTTAAAAAAAAAAAGAAGAAGAAGAACTGGCTTTCTGAAGGACTCAACAACTGCATCAGCTGTGGTCAAACCTAGAAAATAGACACTGCTTCAAATATTTATGATGGAAGGAATTAAGTGCGGGGAACTGAATGTCAGCAAAGCTAGACAGCAAGAAGCCACTATATGCTCAGGCTGAAAAGATGATGGACGAGGGTCACCACTAAAGCTAAAATCTTGGTGGGTCATATTATAGGAGGTAGAGTCACCGCATAAATTCAGTCCATGCTGAAGAATCTATCAGAAATATACCTTATATTCTCTTGCCAGGGCCTCCTATGCTCAGACCCAATAGCAAGTCAGATGATAAGGGGACTTGGGAAATGCTTCCACAAGTGACAGCCCCAGAGAAAGCAAAGCAGAGAAAGGGCAAGAATGGATCTGAGGAAACAAAATGCCACCCTTCCTTCCTGAGGAGGAGGTGTGTGAAGACGCAACTTAAGCAGAAGACAGCTGCAGGCCACTGTCCACACTGCTTCCCTCGTCCTCCCCAAGGAGTGAGTACATGATCATCAGGCACTAGAAGGTGACAGCTCTAGTGGGTAAACCTGTAATGCATTTGAGGTACCCTGAAGATCTATGAGTCCAGTTTGCCTCTGGCATTTGCAAGTTAATAGGCAGATTCAGATGGAAACCCATGAAGAAGGTGGCGGAAGCAGCAGCAGCTAGGCCTCGGTGCCCAGCCCTGAAGCACATCAGCGGGCCTCAGTGGAGTGCAGAGCTTGGAGGAGCCTGTTGAAGAACCAGTGGCCTTGTGTAGACAGCTGCTAACTAGCCAGTGAGGCACTGGGCCTCCACTCCACCACCCCAGAGAAGACTGACACTGCTTCCACAAGTGTGTCACACAAGCGTGAGTGACGGAGGGCTACCGAGTGGGCAGGACCTACGAGGTCCAAGACTCACTTCCTCCAGGAGGCTTTTCCCGCCCACCATAGTTTCTATCACAAACAAGGTTAACAAAAAACCTTTGGGACTCAATTCCAAGATCCTCACAGGGCCAAAGCCTACTTTGTAGGGACCATCATCTACTTTGGTTGTGGCTGTTTATTGTTGTCGTTAAAAAAAAAAAAATTAAACTTACCATCTTCACTTTTTAGGTCTACAGTTTACTAATGTGAAGTAGACTGACATTGTCGTACTACAGAGTCCTAGAACCTTTTTATCTTGCAAAACTGAAACTCTGTGCCCCTTAAGCACTAATTCTATCCTGTTGCCTCTTCTCCCAGAACTTGGGAACCACCATTTCATTTTCTGCTTCTATAATTTTGACTATTTGAATTACTTAACATGGGTGGAATCATACAACATTTGTCCTTTTGTGAATAGCTTATTTTATTGAGCATAATGTCCTTGAGGTTGATCCATGTTATAGCATATGATGGTATTTCCTTCTTTAAGGCTGCATAATATTTTATTATATGTATATGCCATATTTTCTTCCTCAATTCATCCACTGGTGGATATTTCCATTGCTTCCACCTGTTGACTACTAAGTGATGCTGTAATGAATATGGGTACGGAAATTTCTCTTCCAGATCCTACATTGAATTCTTCTAGCTATATGGCCAGAAGTGGAGTGGCTCAATCATATGGTAATTTTACTTTTCACTCTTTGAGGAACCTCTCTGCTACTTTCCATAGCAACTGCACCATTTTACATTCTTGTCAACAGTGCAAAGGGTTCCAACTTGTCCACATCCTCAGCAACATCAGTTATTTTCTGTTCTTTTGGTAGTGGCCATCTAATGAGTGTGAGATGTTATCTTTCGATTCTAACTTTCATTGGTCCTATGATAAGCAATGCTGAGCATCTTTTCATATGCCTGTTGGCCATCTGTATATCTTCCTTAGAGAACTGTCTATTCAAGCCCTTTGCCCATTTTCTTAACTAGGTTATTTTTTGTTGCTAAGTTGTTGAAGTTCCTCATACATGCTGGATTTAACCATATATACATGGTTCCTTCTGTTCTCTTCTAGGAGTTTTATAGTTTTAGGTCTTAATTGAAGATCTTTAGCTTATTTTAAATTAATTTTTGAACATGGTATAAGGTAGGATCTGACTTAGTATTTTACACATGGATATCCAGTTTAGCCAACATATTTACTGAACATACAGTCCTTTCCCCTCTGTGTAGTCTTGGCACTCATGTTGAAAATCATTGGACCACAAACACAGGGTTTTATTTTAAAGCTATTTGGTTCAATTGGTCTTTTTTGCCATACCACATCATCTTTTTTATTGTCACTTTTTAATATATTTTGAAATCCAGAAATGTGAGGCCTCAATCTCAAGATTGCGTGGGTAACACTGATATTTTAACAACGAATCTTCAAATTCATGTACACAGATGTTTTTCCATTAGTTTGTACCTTTGATTGCTTGTAGTAATGCTTTGCAGTTTGGGGAAAGCAATCTCTTGCTTCCTTGGTTAGGTTTATTCCTAGATGTTTTGTTCTTTCTGATGGTTCTGCTCCATGCGGGTTTTGTTGCTGTCATTGACTTTGGCTTTTGCTTCATACCAAGTACACTGTGTTCCCTGTACTGCTACTCGTGACATCAGCACTCAAGAAACACTGGTGGAATGAATGAACTAAACTAACCTAAGCAGGAATGCTAAGGGAGTTGGGGCTACTTTTTTATTTCCAACATTATAATCTCCTTGGTCAGTTTCTTTCAATGACATTAGAACAGATAATAAAGCCCTTTTTAGCCTTAAGCATCAACTTCAGAGTTGCTATCTTGATAAAAACAATTTTGCCAAATGCAATGAAAACAAGGTTAAGCCCATGACTTTTCTCATTATTTGATTCTTAAGACTAGCTCATTATTCACTTTACAAGTCCCTTTTTCCCTTTAATGGTTTTGAATGGTTGGCATTTATTTACTCAATAAGCCAGGTGGGGTCTGTCTGCACCCTGCTGAGTTGAAGAAAAGAAGCTCCCAATCAAAAATGAATAAACAAACAAAACCACAAAACAATGTACAGCAGGGGCAGCAACTGCATTTCTGCAGGAAATAAATGTATCACTTCTCATCTGGAAAGTACCCTTAGTATTTCCATAGCAGGCATTCCCATAGAGGCCTTTAGGATCCCAGTTTTGAGATCCTCCAGAGTGAATTATAAATTCAACCAGTAGCAACAATGCTAGAAGGTATAAGCAAGGCCCCCAAATTGTGAATACCTCAAACTGCTAGGGAAAACTAACCAGATGGGTCTTAAGCATTAGAACTGTGTCGTTAGCATTTCTTCCTATTTCCAACTTCTTCCCTCTCTGGAAGGAAGCAGGATGAATGCAATTCAGGAGGGTCCAATTTTTCCCCTTTCTATTCAAGCTACATGAGATTCAACAAAACAGATCTCCCTGGGACAGCTGCTCCCAGAATGTAGATGGACCAGAGTGCTCACAATCCAGAACTCAAAATGAGAGGTAAGGCCTTCGGTCCAACCAATGGCCTGGTTCCCAGCTAAAATGTTCAGAGAACTTCTGAGCTGTGCAGCTATTTGGCGTCATACCTTCTTCAAAAACTAGAGGCAAATATAGGGCCTCGTTGCCACTGTTAGAAAATGTCCAAGTTAAGGTGGGACGTGAGCGTGACACTGTCAAAGGCAGAAGAGACAGAGAAGCTGGGGAAACACACGATTCGTGGCATATCATGACAGCCAGGCAAAAGCTGAAGAGTGGGAGTTTTCGAAACAAATGCCAGTTAAATGATCCATTCAGTTATACTTGATATGTCTGGTATAATATAGCTTGTTCCAGATGTCAAATAATATTGCCAAACCATGCTCACTAATGTGAAAACCATTGTTGCTGATAAGCCTAAGTGTTGTTGAATTTGTGCAACAGCCACCCATCTGCAAACAAAATATTGCATTTAAAAAAAAAAAAAAACCCTTCAGCTCATAATTTAAGCCGACAAAGGGATTGACTGAAAAATGTAATTTATAAAAAGCAGTTTTCCCCTGAGAAACTTTTTTTTTCAAAAATAATATTTCACATTTGCACATTTAAGTTATATTCAATTTTATACAAAAATTATAGTAATTGTCCTTCACCTAACATGAATGTTATAATTATATTTTCAGCGTTGCTGCGCTTCAACACCCAGCCATAAGAAAAGTGTGTTCACAACCAAGACGGAGGGAACAAATAGATTTGCAGCATTTGACGTGACCCCTGTAAACATACAGCTCTAAAATACCCATTGTTCGTAAGATTCATAAAGGGCTACATATGTACATCCAACTCCCTTTTCCATTCGATATATATGAAAATGCAATTTGCTGTATGTCAAATGAAAAAATGCCGTTTTCAAAGGCATTGACAACAGGTGCTAGTTAAATGATCAGACGCTATTTGTTACCAAGTCCCTTACTCTCATTTGCAGCAAGATAAATTGCATTTTAGGAGAGTAGTGCGATCTAAGGGGTCTTGACATGTTTTTATTGATTT
Organism: Tamias sibiricus; assembly: GCA_025594165.1. Taxonomy (NCBI): domain Eukaryota; kingdom Metazoa; phylum Chordata; class Mammalia; order Rodentia; family Sciuridae; genus Tamias; species Tamias sibiricus. The sequence continues at coordinate 122,302,043 of CM046663.1, read as the reverse complement.
GCATAGGTTATATGCATGTATTCCTGTTTGTAGGCAAATAGTGCCACAAGTAAATGCAAGGCACCGTGCCTGTGTTTCGAGAAAATTGGAGTCATCACGGGGGAGCCAAGATGGAGTGAGCCTGGGTAAAAGAGACACATCCAGCCTGCTGGAATCTCAGAACCTCTATTAAGATTTATAGGCTGTAGGATTCTTTTGGGCTTCAACATTATTCTTAGTAAACCCTTTCTGTCTTCTGTTGTTTATAAAAACTGGCAGCTTTAGCAAAGACAGAAGCTTAAGTTGTAGGTAGCACAATTTAACATAATAGTTCTCGCCTGTCCTCCAAATAGCCTAATGCTGATTTTGCAAAAGGAAAAGAGAAAGGGGGAAGAAAAGCCACATGAAATCACATACCATAGGCCATTGCTCTGACACGGATGGATTTGGCTGTCACTACAGAAAAGCATTGGTGAAATTTGATTATATTTCTAATGTCAAAATTTACTAACTTTTTAGACTCCCGGGTTCCATTTCTCATTTGATTTTTCATTTTGTTATCTCAGCACCATCAGGCCCATCACAGAGAGTAATGCACCAATTAGCCCAGGGAGTCACTCACTCAGAGGGGACTTTTTCATCCACAGGGGCTTCCCCCTTTCTGCTGCCACCATCACAGCCATGCTGGGCCTTGCCTTCCGTTCAAGATTCACATGCCTCTAACTTCCATCTCCCCTCCCCACCACCAAACAGAGCTTTCGCCTCACCCTGGGGAGTCTGAACGTCTACAGAGGTGCCGAGGGTCTTACAACATCACCTCTGCTGTTGCTTTATTTTAAATTTGATGTTGTTATGTTTTTTTCACCCATTTGAGAACTCGGACTTGCCAATTAACCATGAGGTCCTTCCTTAAAGGGTTTGAATTTCTATTTTCTACTGTGCCTAGCATATGCCTGGATTCTGATGCAAATATTTTAATAATACGTAATAACGAGCACTGCCTTTGTACAGGTATTTATGTTTTTCAAAGCCTTCTCCTACACATTTTTTCCTTGGGTCCTCAGAGCGGAGAGGTATGATAACAACTATCATTTTCATTTCCCCTAAGGGAAAGGAACTTGGCAGAAGAGACATAGGAGATGAGCCCAAGTTTCCCAAAAGATGCGGGTAGAGCAGGTACCAGAGTACAGGACCCAGTTCAGGGCTGGCTCCCTTCTCTACACCATACTTGTCTCATGGCTCATGTGTCCCTCAGGATGGATGCAAACTTAGCTTCCTATGTGACCTCTTCTATATTAGACAGATTATTTGCCTACTCAGTAGAATACGTGTCTTTATTTCAGGAAACTGTATGCAATGAGTGGAATATATGAAGATATGTTCAGAGTTTATCTAGTAGCTGGGTCCATAATCGTCAATAATCATGCCATATTTCTTCCTTGAACACATTCATTCATCTCTTCAAACCCTTATTAAAAGCTATGTTTTTCCAGGCATCGTGCCAGGCCCAAGGAAACCAAGCTGAGAAAGACAAGCCTACTGTTCTCATAGAGCTTTCAGTCCAGGCTACGGCTTTCCACATCTTGACCATGATCCATGATCCATGTATCTGTCGTGATGACCCAGCACATAAACGCATGCACACACACCCCTCACCTCGGTGAAACAAAAACTCCGAAGAGCAACATTTTATCTTACTGTGTATGATGCACTTTGATATTTCCTACTTTTTTATTGCCTCATTTCATTTATTTATAAGATGCTATTTGTAACCTCTAAATCAATTTTTCCACAAACTAATGGATTGTGACCTGTTGTTTGAAAATCACTCATCTAGTCAGACTATGAAATAACTCAGAGCAGAGGTAAGCAAATACTTCCCCCCACCCCCAGTATTGGGGGTTGAACCCAGGGCTGCATGCATGTTAGGCAGGCATTCTACCTCTGATACATCCTCAGGTTTTTTTATTTGTTTGTTTGTGGAGCTGGGGATTAAACCCAGGATCAAACCCAGGGCCTTGCATATTCTCAAAAAGTGCTTTTTATTATATTTTAAGGTAGGATCTCACTAATTGCTCAGGCTGGCCTCAAAGTTGCAATCCTGTGCCTCAGTCCCCATCCCTACCCCAAGTAGCTGAAATTACAGCTTTGTGCCACCAGGCCCAGAAGGTAACCCTTTTTGCCAAGGACCAGATAGCAAGCATTTTAGCCTTTGAAGGAAAAACAGTGAAAATAAGGATATTACATAGGAACTAAGAAAAGACAAATATAATTTGTATGTATTTTTATTGAAAAAACTTAAAAATATTATAATAAGTATAATTTTTTGGTAACACGGGCTTAACAATGAGAAGAATGGAATTATTTCTAGACACTGAAACTTGAATTTTATATAATTTTCACCTATCACAAAGTATTATTCTTTTGATTTTTTTTGAGCTAAGAATGCAAAAACCATTTTTGGCTCCTGTGCCTATATGAACAGAGGCAGATGATCAGAATTTGCCCATCCCTGAGTGAGAGCAAAACCAGTTTTCACTGAAAATCCCCAAATTTCACTTTTCATTGCAATACTAGCTACCAAGAAAAACCTAGAAGGAATGTGGGAATCTCAAATGTAAACTAGCTATGAGTTTGGCCCCATCACCTCCAGCTACCAATGAAGAACTAGTATAACATGACTTCAAGCCTTCCAGCCAAGGGCTGGCTGCCCCATGCCCATCTAAGCAGTGATAGGGCCTGGATGAGATGATCCAGGAGTAGAGATTTGTATCAACTCCAGAACAAGCAAACCCTACTGCAGAGGCATGGGCAGAGACGATGGTGTGTATTTCAATAAATAAACTTTCTCTTATATCATACAGTTACCACAATGGGCCAAGGTCAACCCCCCTTCTTCTTGGCCATAACACTGATGACCTACAGGGTACCTCACTGTGGCTGAACAGCAGGCACTGGGGCTAGAACACCAGTACCGCCAGGACCCATTCAGAGATAAGTCTTTGTGGCACAAACAGTATACTGTAAGCAGTTAAGACAAACCACCACACCACCCAAAGACCACACATGAACACTCCGCCTCTCTGTGCAGTTATCCAAGCAGCCGCAGGGAGTAGCAGAGATCTCAAATTTTGGGTGGCAACCACACTTCAGAACCTAGGATCCCAGGATTGACTCAAGACGAGGCATGTATATAACTTCCTGAAGGCAACTACTCACACAGGCAAAACAGGGCCTTCCAAACTTCAGGTTATATTTATGTTCAATAACAAACTTCAGGAAATCCAGAGTGACTCAAAGCTTTAAAGGACACACAAGCTACACTTCAGAGTTAGGAGGTCCCACCGAAAGAGAGGATTAAAACACACCCACCACATACATGTCAAGTTGGCAGAGCTCCAGGAACCAACCATATTACCTTTGGAAAGAAGTGCTAGCTAAATAACGCTTCATTTTGATGAGGACTTCAAACTGAATTCCAGGTCTGGTCTCTGACCTCTGCTAAATAGGAACCCCAGAGCTGGAGAGTATCAGCATTGTCACAAAACCCAGTGATATAAGCATTTACAATACTGTTGGTCCCTATATCAGCAGAGACATTGGATGTGAAGCACAAATAAACACACTTCAACTCAGCACATCACATCAAAGCAGATGCAGATAACTGCGAATGGTCAAAAAGTAAATGTTCCAAGTTAAACAAATATAGGGTTACCAGCAGATATTTTGTATTCTAAAATGACTTCCTACAGAGTTCCCCACTTCTGCCTTAAGGTATCTAAGGTTTGAATAGTGCATATTTTGTAAAGAAGGGAGTGACAGTAAAATTGTGAGTTACCTTGTTCTTCATAGTTCATTAACAGCAAGACAGAGCAATATCTTGTCCCTAGCTCTGTATTAGAATTTCCCTGGGTTTTCTTCCCCTCTAGTCTGGTCTGAAAATAATGGATAAATATGAATTCACACATGTACATGTGTATGCATGCGCACACGCGCACGCACACACACACACACACACACACACACACACACACAATGAACACAGACACAGATTCATATTTCCAAAGTCTCTGGCACTAAATGTGAAACTCAAGGCTGCAAGTATTTAAGAATATGATGACACTCCTAAATGAAAATACTACAAGGACACCTCATTGTTCCATTAATTATAACTCAACACTTATAATTGCAGAGTACTTTTTAGAATTCCACAAAATGCTTTCACTTGGACCAACCCTGGGAAGAAAGTATTACCAACTTCATTTATCAGATTGAAAAAATGAGATTACAAAAGAGAGGGCTCCCCATGCTTTGGCATAGAAGACAAGAGGCTGAGGACCAAGACCAGGAGCCTGAACTATGTGCAGAGTGGAGGAAGGCCTGGAAGTATGTGCAGAGAAAAACCTATGCTCTCAATGGCCTGGAAAGTGAAAAGGAAGAGAAAGGAGGAGAATTGGATGATAGAGGTAGAGTTGATGAAATTTTGCTCATAGGGAAAAAATAAGGTTTTATCCAACGGATAACAGCAAACAAATTGTAATATGTTATTATGAAAGTTGGATGCATCCTAAGGAAGGAGGATGGTAAGGAGTAGCAGCACTAAAAGGTATTAGGACAAAAGCTGTAAAGCTTGTCATTCTCCTGCAGACCCATCAATCTGCTTGGGAGTAAACAGAACAGTAAAGCAGTTAAGGCTACATAGGATGAGTGAAAAGGAAAAATAAAAGTGGTACCCCACTCTAACTTTAGCCTGAGGGCTGATATCACGTTGTGGTCACACTGGGAGTTGGTTTGTCTACATGCCTTCTGTATCCTTGCATGCCCTTACTTCTACAGAAAAATAAGTATATTCAGCAGAATCACAGCACATGCACTTTGTTTGTGCTTATTAAATAAAAAGAAAGGATCACCTTCAACTATATTAATGATGGACTGTTGGATGAAGGATGCCTGTGAAAATTCACAACATCTGTTTGCTCCACTCTCTTCTCAGCATGCTGCACCTATTTCTCATGCTTAATGATGCTCAGCCACTCTGCAAGTTTTACGAACAAATGTGTGTTTAGCCACATTCATCATTCTGAATGAGCGTTCTTGATGAAGCCTCCACTGGCCTGTTTCGCTCTTTCTGCTACACTTTAACAAATGACAACTGCTCCACGTATTTTTCATTTGTTAAAAATAAAAAGCTAAGTGAAGGATAGGCCTGGAGGATTTTTTCCCCTTCCCTTTGACTCTCCAAAATCCTCCGGCACCCCATCTACTGTACTTCTCTAGCCAGGGTCATGGCCTAGAGGGGGCCTGCTGGCTCGGTTTGCCTGGCATCTGCTGCTGTTGGCCATGTCAAGTGACGCAATTCCACCTACTAGAATCCTGTATGCGGAGAGGATGTGCTCTCTCTCCTCTAGTCAGTGATGGCTCTTGGAGTTTCTATCACACAGTACAGTATTTCAATAAACTCATTCACTCTTCAACTGGGCAGAAATCTCAAACAATGGGCAGGCAAGAAACCAGGAAATGCACTTTTTGTTACCAAAAATGCCTAAAACACATTAGATCCCAGAGTCGGAAACAAATAAATGTTCATGGAATACCTCGTTCCAAGTCGCCAGGAGAAAGCTGAGATGCAGGCTAAGTCTTGACAAACAAGGCAATATCTAGATGATCACCAACTCAGAAACATCAGCTAAACCAAGAAGCATGATTTTTTCATCCATGGAAAACCTAAACTCACAGTCTGAATGACCCACACAAATCAGGCCAAGCCGCCTAGAATCAGAGAGTTCAAAATGGCAAAGGTATTATACTATGTTAAGAAATAATCTTTCAGAATTTATTCTCAAGTGATGGTTTTTACTCTGATCATTTAATTAGAAGCAGGGAAAACAAAAATAAAATGAGATGTTTCTCTATTAAATATTCAGAATCATTGGAAATCAGTTTAAATTCTATTTCATGAGACAAAACATTTTTCTCTGTATTTGCAATGCTGAATATTATATTAGTATTTGTATTGCATTTGATTCAGCATGCATTGCAAAGCACTTTGCAAATGAAATAATCACATCATAAATTCAATAAATCCACACTGTCATATCACTAGTTTTAACCACAGTGGTTTCTGGGTATTCTCCTCCTCAAAATGCTGTAGACATTTGAAAGACACAGTGTTTCAGTTGTCACATTTATTAGCTTCTCCTGCCCCTAACCTTCTTAAAAATGCCCCTTTAGCCACTGTGGTTTTCATATACACTTCATTTACTGATTTGTAAGTATATCTCAATGTAGTTGAAGAATAAGTTTCTGGGATCAGGAACAAAGGTTTCAAGATATATCTACTCAACAACAAAGAAATTACACCTTAGCAGATACATCTAAGCAATGGTAGCCGGGCACAGTGGTGCACACCTATAATCCCAACAGCTTAGGAGGCTGAGGCAGGAAAATCACAAGTTCAAAGCACCAGCCTCAGCAATTAAGTAAGGCCCTACGCAACTCATTGAGACCCTGTCTCCAAATAAAAGATATAAAAGGGCTGGGGATATGGCTTGGTGGTTCATTAAGTGCTGCTGGGTTCAATCCTCTATATCAAAAAAAATAAAAGAAAGAAAGAAAGAGAAAAGAAATGGTTAGAAGAGTCAAACTCAAGAAGGCTTAACCAGAAATCCCTCCATGATACTTTAGTATTTGATAAGATCCTGCTCCACTCATTCCCAGAGGGTCACAGTCCATCAAGGAGTCTAGGGACTCCTGAGCCCTCACAGCAGTATGAGTCCCAAGCATGGTTAGAAACAGAAGAAAAAACATGTATTGCAAACATATGTAAATTAATCCTGAACTGGCACCACGTTTTTGTCCATTCCATTTTATATAAACAACTTAAACTAAAGATATGACAATTATAAAAATTGGCCTTCAAATATGAAAATTTAAAAAGACATTTAAAAAGAGACATTCAAGCCTGAAAAAGTGTTTGATGCAAATATCCTTCAAGGATTTCCTCAAATTTTACCTCTTCCATAAAGATGTCTCCAACTACTTCAGCCCCCAGAGAACATCCTGTGTTCTGAAACTCAGGAGGAGTAACATTGGTACCACACAATTTCACCCTACTTAACACTACTGTTCATGGATATTTGGTTACATTATCTCTATAAGGAGAACATGGTCACCAAAGCTTGGGATTGTATATGTCTCTTCAATCTTCCATATTACTCAGGGCTAAGTCGCTTCTGTTTGAATATCTATCATGATATTCATATCTATCAGTTTATCAATATAGGTATTCATATATAGATTTCCACACACACTGATGTATTATATTCTATGTACCCAAAGAATCTATGCTTAAGTATGAAGTTAGATCTTTATTTTGTCCATCCTTCTACATGTCAATTAAGCCCCCTCCTCCTGCTTCAGGTACTATGAGATGCAAAGATGAATAAATTCCTCAATGATATTATAATGTAACAGAAAATGTGTCTAAACACTTACTGTGGCCAATGCCATATAAAAATAAAGACTGAAAATACAATAAGAGTTAAAGGGAAAGAAAAAGCCATTTGGAGATAGAAGAAATAAGAGGCTCTATATAAATAAGCGTGGCAGTAGCCGGGCGTGGTGGCTCACGCCTGTAATCCCAGCACTTTGGGAGGCTGAGGCAGGAGGATCGTGAGTTCAAAGCCAGCCTCAGCAACGGCGAGGCACTTAGCAACTCAGTGAGACCCTGTCTCTAAATAAAATACAAAAAAGGTCTGGGGATGTGACCCAGTGGTCGAGTGCCCCTGAGTTCAATCCCCGGTACCACAAAAAAAAAAAAAAAAAAAAAAATAAGCGTGGCACTGGAACCACTCTTCGAAGGATAGCAAGACAGTTCTGGCAGACAAAGATGTGGACAGGAATTTTGAAGCAGAGGAAATACTATAATAATGAAGGATCAAGGGTAGAATGCTCCTTTGGGTGCTGAACAGATGATTCCTCTTGAAAAATACAAGATTTTAACCTAGCCTTGCAGACCACTTATAGAAAATTCTGTGGCCTACCAGAGGGACCTCTTTTCAAATTCTCATCATTACAGTAACTTCCCATTTAGCAAGAAGAGAAATACTGTGCCTAGGTCCCCAGTGGCACAGAGTCCCACGGGACAAGCTGAAAAGCTAAATTTCCTCTTGTGCATCCTCCTAGACTCAATGCTTAAATTCCTTGACCCGCTTTCTTTGAGGCCATGGCTGGAGTTAATTCCCCTGTTTTGCTTGTGGAGGACTTAGCACCAGACATCGCCTCCAACTCTCTTGGGCTCTATAACATGTTGGCTGCAATGCATTCCTCCCAGCTGCAAGAATCTAGCAGAAGCCAATGCACATTTTCTCCAAAGGTCTTTCTTTTCTCCTATTGGAGAAACAAACTTTTGGAAAACCTTCCCATCAATCCTCAGCTGTCACTTCCACCACAAAGAGCAAAAAAGGCCTTTTACTCCAACCTTAGTTTCTATTATTTAAGTCACATGGATCCACCACATATTAGACAGTGAGGATTTTTTTCCCCCTTTTCAGTCCAAAGACCTTCTAACAGGAGCTGTGCTTGATAATGCTTTTGCTCTGAGTTCATGGGTGCTGACTGTAAATGGTCCACAATCTGGCACCAACAACAGAAAACTGAACAGTCACCACAACTGAAATTTAGCACCCGACTGGGGCACTGCTGTAGCTGATTCACTCCAAACTGCTTGACAACTGGAACTCATCATCTCTCACTTCTAAAGAACCATCTATGGCAATGAGTGCTCAGAACCATAACAGTGGAGAGTCCTAAAGGGCCTTTGTGATCACTCAGTTTAATCTCTTCATATTAGGGCTGATAAAACTGAGGTTCAAAAAATCAAACTGGCTTGTTCTAAGGCACAAAACCTCTAGGTAGTCTTTATTTCTGGCTTAATCTGAGTTGGTTGAGGGAATCGATTAGTCACGTGCCTAATATCCTCAAAGAGCTCTGTGTAAATGAATATTCTGATCTTCATAAAAAGTGGGACTGAAATCTAGATTTCTGATTCCTAAACCAGTTCCTTCAAATACTACCTCTTTATCAATCTTCCAGAAGTTGGGAGAACTGCATCAAACTACCCGAGTATGTTCTAATCTCCAGTACCTGTGACTGTTACTGCATAAAAGGAGCTTTGAAGCCATGATTAAGTTAAGTATCCTGAGATGGGGAAATTATCCTGGATTATGTGGGGGATATCAGTGGAGTGACAGTGGTCCCTGTGAGAAAGACATAGGAATCAGAGAAGCATACAGTGCGATAATGAGAACAGAGATCAGAGTAACATGCTTGTAAGAGAGAGGAAGGGGGCTGCAAGACAAGGCACACAGGTGGTTGTAGAAACTAGAAAAGGTAGAAAACAGATTTCCTCTAAGAGCCTCCAGAAAGAAGTCTCATTTAGAACTATAGGAGAAAACATGTGCTTTGTTTCAAACAACTAGGTTGGTGGTAATATATTGCAGTGGCAAAAGAAAACTAATATTTTGGTCCCTGAGATTAGGGTGCTACCGTAAAAAAAAAAAAAAAAAATCTGAAAATGGGACGTTGTTTTGGAATTCAACAATGAAAAGAAGCTAAAGGAATAAGGAATTTTGAGAAGAATGATAGATTATATTGAGTTAAAACAGGCTGTTAGTAGCAATACCAACATCAACCACTCTGCTAGTGAGGACTGAAGGGAGTATAGGAGAAAAAAAACAATATAGCCTTGGAGAACACCCAAATCATCATAAAGTGACTGATGGTAGAAATATGATGTTAAAGGTGTTGCTGGTGAAACTGCAGAAGGAAATGAGTAACATGTTACCAGACACTGGAAGAAAGGGAATCTTGTTATGTAATTGCAGAAATATTAGCTGACTTGTGTAACATGGTTATGAAAAGCATAACTTATAAACAATGAAGTTGGATAATCAGCTAAGGATATTTCTAGACAAAGTGTAAAAGCACGGCTGGGCATGATGGTGCGTCCCTACAATCCCAATGACTCAGGCTGAGGCAGGAAGATTGCAAGTTCAAAGCCAGCCTCAGCAACTTAGTGAGGCCCTGAACAACTTAGTGAGACCCTATCTCGAAATAAAAAATAAAGGGCTGGGGATGTTTCTTAGTGGTTAAGTGCGTCTGGGTTCAATCCCTCGTACATACCCCCTGCTCCCCCCCACTTACCCCCCCCCAAAAAAATGCTGCCTGATTTCATCTTGCTGCTTATAGTAAAATACAAGAGGAAAAAGATAAATTAAGGAAAGAACTAGTAATCAAAAAGGAGCCAAGACTTGATGATTTGAGAATTTCACAATCTACTCATATTGCAAAGGATGTTAAAATTAGGAGGCTGACCACCAGGAAAGGACACTCTAGAGAGAAAGTCCAGCATATAACTGGACAACCAGAAGCATCCAAAGATTAGAATATTCATTTACACAGAGCTCTTTGAGGATATTCGGCATGGGACTAATCAATCCCCTCAACTAACTCAGATTAAGCCAGAAGCAAAGACTACTTAGAAAGATCTGTGGCAGGCCCTGTCGTCTCAGGAACTGAATCCTATGATGTACACTGGAGACCACAGATTTTTTGAGAATTTTACACCAACAGAAATACTACTAGAAGTATTGGGGGGAAAAGAAAGGACAAAATGAAGGAGGGCTGTAAGATAACTAAAATTCTACAGGAAAAGAGACTTATAAAGTTATTCAGCTGTAGTCTGTTCCCCTTCATGAAAAAGGAAGGAAGGGGCTGGGGGTTGTAGGTCAGTGGTACAGTTCTTGCCCAGCATGCATGAGGCCCTGAGTTTGATCCCCAGTAACACAAACAGAGAGGGAAGGAGGGAAGGTGGGAGGGAGGGAAAAAGGGATGAAGGGTAGGGGAGAGGGGAGAGGGGGAAGGGAGAGAGGGAGAGAGGGGGAGAGGGGGGAGAGGGGGAGAGTGGGAGAGAGAGAGTGAGAGAGAAAAAAAAAAGAAAAGAAAAGGCGGTTGAATGAGACAGATATCATTATCCTAAATGCATGATTGAAGACCTGAATGGTATGAATATACTTTGTATACAAACAGTTGTATGTAAAAAGATGCTATATATGTGCACTATGAATTGTAATTATTATAAATAAAAAATAAATAAAAAATTCAAAAAAACGTATAAAAAAAAAAGAAACAAGAACATACCCTAACATATTTTAAAATTGCTTGGGACTGATAACTCACTACTTTTTCTTTTCACTTTCTCCATTTATGAATGAAATGTCCATCCCTGGTCTCCTATGCCTGTCCCACCATTGTATGAGGGACACATAATCTATTTCTACATTCACAGGTACACACATGGTGGGTAATTTTGCCCCACAGTATATTATACTCAAAACCTCATGGATTATACTCAGAGCTGGTATACTGAATTTGGGTTACAGGGAACATGAGATTTAGTATTTTTGAACTGATGGACACATAGATGAAGATTTGGACTTGAAACTGTAATGGCTGGGACTCTTGGGGATCTTGGGAGGAAGTGAATGTATTTTTCATGTAGAGTGGGTATATATTTGGGGGATAGAGGGAAAATATATTTGTGTTGCTTTAACCCATTATATTTGTTGCAAACTTATATAGCAGAAATTGTAAAGTAATCCAAGTGAGGAGAGAAGAGACAGGCAGTCAAAGGAGGAATAGACCCACAACCATAAACAATCACACTTATGGGGAGATCACTTCCCTTGGAAGTAGCAATAAATGAGCTATACCTTCTTGTTTGAATATCCTACTAGGTGGAGACCATGGAGTATGAGATGCTCTTCAGGGTGTCTTTCAGGCTCTAATATCTAGGTCTATTATCTCTTTAAACCTCTTTTTCTGATCCCAGATGTTCCACAACACTGCAAAAATAAGTTTTCCATACTTTCAGACTAAAATGTCAAAAAGTATTAGACAATGGATTTTGTGCTGTTTTCAGGTACAAGAGGGTGACTAGGAGATTCTACAACTAGACACCAGAATGTTAGCATTTCAAAGACAAAGGGACACTGTATTATAAAATGAGACTGCCACAGAGAACTTGTGATATGTGGTCACCTTATTTTAGCTAGGAAACAAAAGGCAGTGTGGTCACATGCATGGGATCTCAGAATCAAAGTTCACAAAAATGCAGGCACCTGGGGACAGAGCCCAAATCCCTGACACACACAAAGATCAGCAAGAGACACAGGGTCAAGTCCAGCAGACTCAAGCACATTAATAATTATCTTTCCCTCCTGTGCACATGCTAGGTTTCAGGAGTTTCTCACAGGCCATTCTACTCACATAGCTCCAGAAAGAAGGGAAGATGAGGAAATGTTCATTTAAAGATAAATTTTCCCCAACAATGCTCATAAATAGATAAGTGGCTAAGCGGGGGCCGCAAAAGCTTCCCACTGTGCCACACTGCCAAATAATTGGATCCAGTGGTAACTGATCAAAGATGTGATGAGAGGAGGTGGAAAGAGAGGAGCCCACTGACAGGACACTGGGGATGAACAGACATTTCTGAAGGCAAGAGCAGAGACAAAGTCTTTCCGCGATGAAGTAAACCAAACATATTTAGGATACAAGCCATCAACTGACATCTCTCAGCAACAAAAAGTTTGGCTTCATCAAAAATTTATGCACTCAACTTTCATTCAACAAATATTCATTTTGCAGGTCAAGTGCTAAGCAAGGTCTCAATCATAACTTTACATCCCTCACTCTGCAGAATGTATAAGTCAGGGGAAGAATAAATCAATTGAATTAATTTGTCTTTCTCTGGAAACCTAAGATCATTAATAAATGCCCCCAAAAGTGTTACTAACATATTATGAGGAAGAAACTGGAAAAAAAATAACTATTTTCTTCTCAATAGCCTATACTTAACCTGGCAGATTGACGCACAACACCAGAATCAGGTTAAAAAAACAGTGAACATTTGACTTTGTTTGTTTTTTAACATTCTAGAAGTTTCCCTTTTTCTCTTCAAAGAATGATTTTTTTAAAGACTGCATATCTCAGATTCAGTAGAGAGAAGTTGCAGGGCCATAGACATTCCATCAAAACAAAGAAGGTTGTTCTCTAGTAAGGAGGTTCCTCAAAAAAAACTAAAAATAGATCATATCCAACTAAGCCACTTCTGGATAGGAAACAAAATCATCACAACAATGAGAGTTTATTGTTATTACATTAGCTAAGATATAGAAGCAGCTAATGTAATCCATCCATCATATAACGTAATCCATCCATCTATATCTTAGCTAATGTAAGCATCCATCAATGGATGAATGGATAAAGAAAATGGGGTATGCATTCACAATGGAATATTATGTAGCCCTTAAAAAGTATGAAATCCTGTCTTGTGCAGCAAAATGGATGGAACTGGGTGACATTCCATGGATGGAAATAGGCCAGACACAGACAGAAAACTACCCCACGTTCTCTCTTACATGGAGAAGCTAAAAATATCCACCTGAATGCACAACAGTGATTCGTAGAGGTTGGGCAGAGTAGAGAGGAATGTAAAGGGAAGTTGGATTTGATTAGTGCACAGCGTACGCATGTGTGGAAAGATCACACTGAAACTCACTAATATGTAAAATTAATACATGTTAATCAAAACCAAGAATAATAAAGCAAAAATAAATCTTTGACACATATTTAAAAGAAACACAATTAATCCCATGAGAACTGCCCCTCAGGGGTCTGGGCTGCTTCCTAAAGTGCTGAGAACCTCACACGTGAAAGATTCAGGTAACCCAGTAGAGGGTCCACTGTCAGGAGCAGTAGCAGCTGGATTCCTGCTTTGTGGTAAGCAACTAAGAGGACGACCTCACCAGTCCCAATCTCAGATTCCTGGGAGTGCCGTGAACTCATGGCTCAGCTGCTGTCATCCTGTGACTCAAAGAACATCCATGCCGCCTGGACTAATTTTTGAAACGCATGCCACAAGTCTTCTCAGCAGAGAACTCGAGGCCACACAAGGTTCCACCTACAACTGAATTCATCCTTCACCTTGACTGACTTCAGGACCTCAAAAGCCTGCAGGCTGGTTGGCAAGACCAGCTGACCCCAAAAGGCTTCTTCCAGCCCCATGTTTCCACATCACCACATCTCACTTCTCTGTCGGGCTGAGTAGATTACTACAAGAAATACCTCCCTCAAAGACCTGTAATAAAAAGAGACTCAAGAGGACAACACCGGAGTGGAGCCTGCATTCATGAGAACGCTGAGATGAAAATTCCCAGTCAGCCTAATGCTGGAGAATTTACTTTAGGATGTAAAAATAACACATACTGCTATATTTCTTCACTTTATTTGCTCTCCTCAGCAGAGATTACTGCTATGTGCGCAGCGTCATAAGAGTGGAGAAGGTCAGGTTGACAAAACTTCTTGGTGGGGAATAATCTTTAGTCCTCCAAATACATATGCTTTGCAACTTCCGGGCTACAAAAGCAAACTCTGGTTTGGAAAATGCCAAGTTCCATCTCTAAGGAAACTCAATAACTTCCAAATGGTCCCCAGATCACGTTTATGTGGTTATAATAAACCATTAAAAACATTAAGAAATAATTCGGATTGAAAGAGCTTTTCGGATTGCTATTTTTTTCTTCCCAATTTTGGCTAAGATAATATAAACCTCAGGGAAGAAAATGTCTGCTAAAGAAAATAAGAAAAATATAAAATTGGACCTGGTGGAACTTGCTTTTCACCTACCAGCAAGTACTTATGAGAATGATAATTATATAGCATAAAGGAATTTCTTAGTTTCTCTGTGGAAGACAGTTTACTTGTTTTCAGAGGGATTGTTTAAAATCATCACTTTTTTTTTCCTCCCTGGGGAGAAGTGTCCTCTCAAACCAAACATGAAAACATTTTGAAAGTTTGGACAAGTTTCAAAGGAGACAGTAAAGGGCACATAAGGAGCCACATTGGACACCCCAGTCTCAAGTCCGTATTTAAAATCCAGAAAGGAAAAATGGATTTGCAAACAAAGTGACTGTGCTCCCCAAGAATAACCACCCAATCGACACTGCAAGCTGTTACACTGTACTTCTAAGAAAGCCCCAACTGTCCAAAGAACTGCAGCCCATCCCCAAAGGAAGGCCCAGGCCCGCTGCAGAATGTTGCAACAGCTGGGACACCAAGGATCACCATCTTTCAGACCTCATATGAAGCCACAGCATGATAAACAAATTCAATAAAATTACGAATTGGCAAACTGTTTGCAACAAATGTTATTTCCTGGATAACAAGATGGATAACGTACACTCTGCAACATATGCGAGGAATTATTGAAAACAGATGTAAATGTTCTCAAACTCAAGTCTTTCTTTGGCACAAATCTGAATACGTTGATTTTACACTTTGCTTCAGAGCATTGCCCCCAAAGCACCTCAAATGCTAACCGTTGTGCTGAACAGAGAACATTTTAGAAAGACGTTGTGCTGTCCGTCTCCCTTGTCCATAAAACTTGAGAGGTGGAGGGGTGTTTATTCCAAAGGCCCTTGCAAAAGACATCAAATGGAATTGTTTTATTCAAAAGCAAAAGCAAGGATAAACCGCAAGCAGAGGATGATGCCAATGTTTCTTAAATCACTCCAGGTGTGAAAGTCCTCTGCAGACATGTTTGCCTGCACTTCTCCAACCAAAGCTCGTGCCTTGAGCTAAGAGTCACATCCATATCAGGTCTTTCCCTTGTTCCTCTATTACCTCTACTCACCCACTGATTCAGCAAGAGCGACCTTGTTGCTGCATCCTACCTGCTGCACACTCAAGATTTTTCAAATTGTAAGGAAAACAGTCTCATGAGCACACACAAAAAAACACGCAATGTGCAATCATCACATTTTGGAAATGAGGGCCCAGAGAGGTATTTTCCATGAAAAGTAATTTACATTTTTCAGCTACAAATGCATCTTTTCTTCTAAGAAGAATCATCTGTACAACAGATTTGTATCTGAAAATAGAAGGTTGGATTTATGCAAAAACCATCTCAAGGGATCATCACAGAAACACAAAAAGAGTAATTTTCTGCCAAAATTATACAGAGCACTCAGAGGAGATGTTTTTCAAATATGACCACTAAACATATAAAATACACAAATGAAATAGAATTAATACAAACCAAGAGTTCTACAGCGATCTTAAATTAAAGAGTTTGGGGATGTCAAATGAAACATCAGAATTAAATTCTTAGAGAGTTTAAAAAATTACAGAAATGTCATAACCTATATATTTCACATTTAAAAGAACATCTTTTGCTTTTGAAAAGATTGGCCTCTCTGGTTTATTTAAATATGTCACAAATGCATTGGGCAGTAGTTAATTCTCGAACATTCCCCAGACTGTGTTAATCTACCCAAATACAAAATTGTTACTATGAATTCGGTAGATGTGAGTTGAATTATAAAACTTTAAAGATGATATTTTTTTAAGAGAGCTCCACAGGCCCAGAATCATAAAGCCAGTTAGGAGTGTCTGTCCCATGAAGGGGTCCTTACGTGGACACTGATCTAGACCATTTGTAAATCAAATGACAAAGAGATCAGGGGTCATTTTTTATTACTCTTGAAAAAAAAAAAATCTAGCAACTCCAAGTAGTTTGTGTGTGTGTTTGTGTGTGTATGTGTGTACATGCAAGCATAAAGGTAGAATGAGAAGAACTATGAGCCAGGGGTTGAGGTATCCAGGTTCTTACCACCAGTCCTGCCCTTAACTAGCTTTTGGCATTAGGCAACTCATTAACCATTTTGAGGCCTCAGTTTCCTCATCTGTGAAAGAAGAAAGAGTTATACTGGAAAGTGTCTTGAATCCTTCCAGCTCTGACATCCACTGTGCAGCAGATAAATCGCAGTAGGATTAAACAACAATGACTCCTTACTAATTTTTGAGGTCCGATTCTACCTATGTTATAAGAACGAACCAAGAAGCACTTCTGAGGCCCCAAAAGCCACATGGCACTTTTTCTTCTCCTGGAAGATAGGAAATAAGCTCCATTTTATAGACGAAAAAGGGAGCAGGAGGCAGAGAAAAGTCCCACCTCTATTTGTCTTGACTTTGACATTCCACACGCAGCCACTGTTTATGTTGGCTGTCATCCTTTGATTTCCACTGTAGTTTGCAGCACGGGGGTCACGGGGGTAACCTCTGCCTTCAAGAGTCTTATGAGCTCTCAACCCCCAGGCCAACAGTGCCTATGTATCTGGCGGGCTTTCTTTGACAGTTTCCAGCACTTGGCAAGAGAAGATCGAAAAGATGCAGAATAATGTCAACTCGAATAGTAATCTGTTAGGTGAATGGTTCTGTTGCTTACTACACAAGAGTAGGTTATGGTTTCATAGATCATGTTCAATGTGCAATAGATTTTTTTTTCAACCATTCATATTAAACTGGTGTAAATGTTTTTATTCCTTGCCACATTTCTGGGTGGTAAGCTCGGGCTCTCCCAGGAATTTGTTTGCTTTAAAATGCCATGCATCTCCAGGCGGCCCTACCTCATAAAAAATGGGCACGTCTTCTAAATGAATTTCCCCTTTTTTGCAGTTAATAACTAACCAACGCAGCAGAAATACACCATGTGTGAAGCCTTGTTTACTATAGGTGGTAAATCACGTGCCTTACGTCCTGTAATTCATTCTGGATACTGTACCTCCATTCAGTGTAACACGCTTGGCCCTGTGCTAGCAGGCATTCACACCACCCAAAATTTGTGGGGAACTTGATTCCAATTCAGGGTCTTGACCTAGGAAATGCATTTATTTGGGGAGGAAGAAAGTGGGAAGGGGTTTTAAGAAAGCACCACACCAAAGTCTCTGATTACGCGCTGGTCGCCCTGGGCCTCCAGCAGCCTCAGGAGTGGGGTCAGGTCTAGGTAAGATCAGCTCTGGCCTCTTTCCAGCCTTGGACTCCAACTCTCCTGCCAGTCTTTTTTATTCACCAAAGCTTACATATAGACAACTGAAAACATCTCCAAGATGACAGCTGGTAAGGGAGGTGTTAAGTCTGCACTCCTCCTTGAAATGCCTTCTTG
Organism: Tamias sibiricus; assembly: GCA_025594165.1. Lineage (NCBI taxonomy): Eukaryota > Metazoa > Chordata > Mammalia > Rodentia > Sciuridae > Tamias > Tamias sibiricus. Next base: position 122,284,003 of record CM046663.1, on the reverse strand, counting down.
GTGATGGGAGCTCTGGGGTCTAAAATACCTTTGGGACTCCAAATTATTAAAATGGCTACGGCTGCTCAGTGAAGCAGGTGAGCCTTTTAAGTCACTCCATATGTTTGCCCCTACCTATCAGCCACGTCACTAACGGAAAACCTTTAGAAATGCACAAACTAGCATCTAAGTTTCCACACTTTTCCACTGGATAGTACAGAGTTCCAAACCTGAACTCCAGGCAGAGTCAATTCGCTGGCTCTACAATCCCTCTCTCCAGGCTGCTAGTAGCAAGGGACTGGAGGGTTACATCTTAGTTAGAGGAAGTAGGCTGGGAATAAAGAGGAGCACATACCTGAAGAACCACTAAACTATCACAGGAATTCTTGGTTCTGTCTCCCTTGCCTATCGGAGAGATCCACAAAGGCAAGAATCTGGGTTTCCTAGACTGACTTTAGGTCCTGCCAAGTCTTCCAGAATCCTTTAGTCCCAACTTTAGCAAACTTCTGTAAGGGTCCAGATAATAAATATTTTAGGTTTTGTGAGCCATATAATCTCTGTTGCAATTAGTTATCTCTGCCACCGCAGCATAAAAACAGCCATAGCGTAGACAACATATAAATAACTGGGTTTGGCTGTGTTCTAATAAAACTTTATTTGCAAAAACAGAGGATTATATATACCTTGCTGGCCCTGGTCTAGAACAGCACTGTGTAATAGAAATGTAAGTCATGGAAATTTCAATTTTTGAATAGCCACGTTAGAAAGATAAAAGGCACAGGTAAAAACAGTTTTGATAATATGTTTTATATAATATATCCATACTATTATTATTTCAACATGTCATCAAAATAAAAGATGATTAATGAAGTATTTTTGCATTTTTTCCTATAAGGTCTTTTTGTGTGTACTTTACACTTCTGAGACATTTTCATTTGCTTCCTTTCAAGTGTTCAGCAGCCACCTGTGGCTAGTGGATACTGTATTTGGCGGTGCAGAACTAGACTGGCCTTTACTTTGCCTGTCAAAGGAGACATGTGGAGGAACAAGTGGGGTTTCCTGACCATCAGAGGCCACCAGCAACATCTCACATCTAGGACATCAGCAGAATCAGAGCTGCCATCCCAATAACCCACCAATCACCAAACTTCACCAGAGCAGGAAACTTAGAGGAAACATTTCTGATAACTGGCACATCTCTCTAAGCAGTTCTTTTTAATAGTCACAAAAATGTAAGACAAATTTAAAGGTATTTGAGGAGAACAATTGAACACTAAAAGCATTTTGCCAAAAACAAAAACAAAAAGTCTTTTCACTACAGAATTTTGCTTCTATACCCACTTTCTATTCCTCAAAACCTCATGTGACATCCTCTAAATGTTTTCCAATGGGGGTCTGTTAATAACCCCTTCCCACCACCATCAATAGCACACTCATACTCTTAGAGCACTTCTTTAATTTCAACAAACTGTCAAGAAAAGTCACTGGTGGCAACCTTATTGGCTCTAGGACCCCAGTAGTGCCACATCCCCATCTCCACTCCTGTTGTTTAAACATAATCCTCCTATAATCCTCCTCCCACAAACGTTTGTTCAGGAGTCTAGGGGGGTAGGGGAGTTGAGAGAGCTTTCACTACAATTTTTATTGTAATAAAAAGCCATCAAGACATTTGCTTTTTTCCCCCTCTGTTTTCAACTTGCACAAGATTCTTTTTAAAAGCATTTTCTAAAATGTGCCTAAAGTAATCTTTTCCACAGGGAAACACAAACCCAACAAAACAGCCCTTTGTTTCAACTAACATTTAGCAAATAGAAAATAGAAATACCTGGCACAGGATCTTGGGCTTAAGGAAGTTGGGGAAGCCAAACTAACTTTCTCACATGGCCCCCAATTCACCCATAAGGGAACCTGAACACCCACTAATGGATTTCAGCATGCCCTGCAGTGCTGGTTGCCATGACATCACCAGTGCCAGCAGCCAGCATCTATAAAAGATCTTTCCTCCAGTGGGGGAACCAAAAAGAGAACCAAGAGCTGTCCTCCAGCCCATGACACGTCTACACTCTGCCAGCAATGCAGGTTGGAAAGCACGCTGGACCGGTAGTCAGGAAATGTCCATCCCTGTGAGTATTCAAGACTTGGCTCCATTGCCATTTGGCAGGGATATTGAAGGCAGAGGTGGACACCTCTGGAGAGGGAGTGTTGGCCTAAACCCCTTTCAAGACTGAAACTATAATTCCTCGATTCAGTAAGATGTAAGCCCTTTAGACATGGGCTATCTGAGTTACTCACACAGAACTCAGTTTCCTTGTCAGTAAATTAGAATGATTCCATCTACCTGTAAGGGAGGTTGCAAATAATAACAATTTTTACTACAGAATCTGACCATATAACAGATAAATATGACAGTTACTATAGCTTGTTACCTGTGAAATCAAGAAACAGTATAAGGCAACCTGCAAGGGCTGGCTGGGGTGATACCACTGGCAGCTGAGCCCACATCCTTCCTCCAAAAAACCCCTCTCCATGCTGGTAGAGCCTGTCTTCCCCTATTCAGCCTCCACTAAGTCTGAGGTGTGGGTATGAAATGAGTCATGGCCAATGGGACACAAAGGAATGTTCTCTGGGGAAATTTGGAAACAGATAATGCAAATAAAAAAGGGAAACACAACCCTACCACTTCTTCTCAAGCCTTTGTTATGTCCATCTGTGATTTGTGGAGCCATCCCACTCAGGCTGTGACCGTGAGGAAACAGCTAAGCACCAAGTCCATGTGCTAAGAACAAAAATGGACGACATCTTGGTCCCAATTGTCAATGACTGCCACAAACCCTCAATTGTTCAACTTAGCCTCACTCTTTTGTGAGATGCTAAAATGTCCTCCCTGCTTAAGGGACTTTGTCTCGAGTCTTTTCTTACAGCAGAGTATTCTACCTAAAACAAGTTCCTCTGGTTCTACAACATTGTGACTCAAGGTCCAATTTCTTAATGTTATCATTCTGACATGCTCCTACAATTGGATTTGTCTTAACTTCCTTCAGCCTCTTGAAGACATGGAGTAGACCTGTCTCTTCTCCCTCATAAATATCACTTTAATTGTCCCTGTGTCTGCACACACACTGCACTATGTCACCTTGGAATGCAGTCTTTCTCCTTTGTCTATTTACCTTCTCCTCTTTCTTCCAAGCTAAATTCAAGTCATAATTCCTCCAAAGTGACTGTCCTGACCACTTCTGGAACATAATATTTCTTCTTCACTCATTTCTGTAGCTCTCACAGGTTGCATCACATGGTTCATCTTAAAATCATGGGTTTGAAAAGAACAAGGGCTACCTGGTCTAACCTGCTGGATGAGGAATTTCATCAGTCACATTCTATAACGGAGATAATCATTCTATCTCAGATTAAATAATTTCTGCACCAACGAGTTCACCATCTCACAAGGGTAACCCCCCAGGTTATTAAAAGATTAAAACAAAATGCAACTCCTTATAACTGTTAGGCATGGGTCCCAAGGGATCCTCTGGGCTGAGTCCTGGCCTTGTACCCCCCTTCAGTGCAGGAGTATCTCAAAGACAGAGGCACTGCCCTGTTCATAAGCCAAGTTCTCAGCACTTAACACAGCATCTGGCACATTCTAGGCAGTCAGCATATGTTGGTGAATAAATGACAGATATGATTCTACCACCACTGCCAACGGGACAAGGGTAGACCATGACACAACACGGACCAGATTTTCTCTTCTTCCCAGTTTCTTATTTGTTTCTAGTGCACATTTGAACTGAAGATACATGAACTCAGAAACTATATCATAACCATATTTGTCCATGAACATATAACATCAGAGAAAGCTAACTGTGTAGAAAGAGAAAAAACAAAATGTGCAGAGAAAACTGAGAGGAGCTCTGCACAACCTCCCAGAGTTGAAGAGAGAGCTTCACAGAGCTCTCCAGTCTTCTCATCCATTTATCCATGAGACCTGGCAATTTGTCCAGCACCATGGATCCACTAGAGGACCCTGCATCTTACATCATTATAACAAATCCTATTGTTTTTCTTAAACAAGATTGAGTGGGCTTTTATTACTTACAAGCCGAAGTTGGTTATTGCCTTGACCAGAACATATTAAAACAAAAGAGCAAAATCACACCTCTGGGACCTCCCAGACCATTCCACAACTCCTCTCCTTCTGCCCATTTAGGAAAATTGTCCCCCATCCTCTTTCTGAAGCAATAAACACTTGAGCAGACCTGCAGTCATTATCCCACTACTCCTTGGAGAGTCTAGACAAATTCCCACGTGATGCTTTTCTCTGAGCTCACAGGACCATCCCTGCAGATGTTCGTGGCAGCCCCCAGGCAAAGGGCAACTCTGGCCCTGATTTCTTCTTCCCTGCCCTGGAGTCCCTGATTCTCTTCCTGGTGCCTTGTGTTGTCTTTTGGAACACTATCCTTTAAAAACCCTAACAGGGTATTCCTTCATAACTCTAGTCAAATTATATAGGCAGCAAGAAAACCCCAAAATGTCAAGACCCCAAAACAAGAAACTATAATGGCAAAGTGACAGACAGTCAAATATCTGGGATAGATGATGCCAACTTGTACCCCCCAATGATACCACATGAAAGACCATATGCTGCAGTAAACTGCAAAACTCTCTCTGATCTCAACTTACTCATTCACCATTTATTGGGTATTTGCCAGACTCCCTGGGTTCAAGTCTCCACTTAATTCCATACCAGCAACGTAATTAGCCCAGTGACATAACGTCTCAGCACCTATGTTACCTTACCTCTCCTGTAACATGGAGATAAGAGTAGTCTCATTTTCATAGAGTTGTAGTGATGAGGAAGTAAATATATAAAAATACTTTAAACATATAGCACTGAATGAATGTTAATTAGCCTATCAGCCAAAAAAGGCTAGATTATGCTGCACTAACAAGCCCCAATAAAAGAGGTTCTTTCTCTCTCGTTCTGTATGTCCAATGTGGGTTGCTAACAGTGCAGCAGGGGGTGGCTTTGGACACTGTAGTTGCACAGGAACACAAGCTAACAGAGTCTCCAACATCTTATAATGCCAGTCTCTCAGTAAATGGCCTTAGGATTTCTGTTTTAGTCAACTTTTTTTTTTTTTTTTTTTTTTTTTTTTTTTTTTTTTTGCCTCTATGACCAACAGCCCAATAAGAACAATTTTATAGGAGAAAATGTTTATTCAGTGTTCATGGTTTCAGGGATCTCATTCATAGATGGCCAGCTCCATTGGTCTGGGCCTGAGGTGGGGCCAAACATCATGATGGAAGGTGTAGAGGAAGAAAGCAGCTCAAAACATGATAATCAGGAACCAGAGAGAGCATTCTGCTTACCAGGGACAAAATATGAAACCCAAAGGTATATCCCCCAGTGACCTCCCTCTCCAGCCACACCGTACTTGCCTACAGTTACAACCTAGTTAACCCCTATCGATGGATTTATGCACTGATTAGGTGAAGGCTCTCATAACCCAATCATTTCATCTCTGAACTTTCTTGCACTGTCTCACACCTGAGCTTTTGGAGGACACCTCATATCTGAACCATAACATTAGAAGAAAAGGGCACCATATTCTGGTCCCCACAAGTACAGAGGATTGAATCAAGAGGTAATATACCACTGAGCTACATCCCCAATCCATTTTTAAATTCTAAGACAGTGTCTTGCTAAACTGTTTAGAGCCTCCCCAAGTTGCTAAAGCTGGCCTGGTACTTGGAATCCTCCTGCTTCAGCATCCCTAGGCCCTGGGGATTATAGGCATGCACCATTGCACCTGGTCATTTTTTGGTTCTTCAATGATTCTACCCAGAAATGATCCAAATCATTTCTGCTTCTGCTGGACTGACCAAAGCAAGGCACACCTAACTTCATGAGGGTGGGGAAATATGATTCTCACACACAGAAAAGTGGAGGAGAACTGGAAATTTTGGTGAGCACTAACACCCACCACAACTATAACCATTACTCTATGGCAGCCCCTATGCTACACCTTGGGGATTCAAAATTAATAGGTGTCACTGACTTCTGGAAGTCTGTAGCAAATAAGCCACTCATTTAAATAACTGATTTTATGTCTTTATGTCACACACCCCTGTTGGTTTATGCTGGACAAATGGCTTTAAATTCTCTCTCTCTCCTCTTTCCCACTCCCTCCGTGTGTGTGTGTGTGTGTGTGTGTGTGTGTGTGTGTGTGTGTGTGTGTGTCTTGAAAGCAGAATTCATTTGTGAGGCTGAGTCTGGTGAACATCAAAAATGCCAGGTTGTCTAATCCAGGGCTTCCATCAAGCCTGGTAGCAGGAAGAAGAGCCACCTGGAGAAAGATCTAAGCTGACTGATGGTCAATGGTAGAGAAATTTTTTGAGTAACAGATTCATTACTCCTCCTCTACTTGGAAAACCAATGGGCAAAAGCTTTTTTGTGACCAACAAAATTTCTGCTGTTTTGGAAGATATTATTGTAAACAGAAAGAGCAATGTTAAAATGCACTTAGGAGCTTCAATAATGTGCAACAATTTTCTTAAAACTGCAATAGAAAAAAAAAAAAAAACCCAACTGAAACATGAAAATTTAAAGCCCTATTACCCGCATTTCACTGTGTAACATCCCACTTCCCATCATTTCTAACACGCATCTTAAGTGTGCTAATTGGAAAGGCTCTGCCGTGTATACAGCTCTGTTTTCAAGATGACAACTGCTTTGCTTTTATCACTGGGCTCAATACCAAGAGGGGAATCATTTTCAAAATTCAAAGCGTTTTGATCTGGTTGTGTCAACTGGCTGCCGGCACTCGCTTGGTATTCTGTCTTAGAGAGAAAACACGAGCATTTCCGGTGATGGGGCTGAGGCTGGAGAAGGGAAAGCAGCACTATGTGGCTCCGTGGGAGAAGGGCAACTTGAGACTCAAAACAAAAGTCCAGTAACACACTGATAAGGCTGCCAAAGTATTTCCCCTCTAGGAATGCATGCTAAATATGCTGCAAATATTTACTGAAAAGAAAATCATTAACTAATAAATCCCAGGAAGGAACACTCAGCATGAATACCACCCAGGAAAACAAGCAGAGAGATGTTCTCAGTTTACAGTCCTCTCCTCCAAAATGACAAAAACGTTGGGCAGATGACAGCTGATGTGTGGTCTAGCGAGTGACTCATGCCTATGAAAAATTCCCCAAAAAACAATATTAATACATGCTTTTGTGAGTCACTCCATGTAGGAGTCAAATCTATCAGACAGAAAAGCAGGATCTTCCAGGGGCAAGATCCCAGAGCCTGGGAGAAGGAAGCTCTTCATTTTCACCTGCACAAAAGCTGCTCCTTAAACACTCTGCAGATGCAGGACTAAGGCTAAGGGAAGACTTCCGAACATTCAAATCAACACAGAAATGTAAGTTCCAGAATGACAATGCTTTCCAATGGTGACAAATGGATTAATTATTTGCATCGGGGGCTATATGCTTCAACTTTCACCATGGTGTTTAGGACAACGAAAATCCAGCACTGTGACCAAGCAGAGACTTCCCTAGAACAAGAACTAGAAGTCGTATCTTGATCCTCTCTTCAGCATTGGAGCAAGCACAGTGTAATCAATGAAAGAAAGCAATATAAAACTCTGTCCTCCAGCCAAGAGTTTTCAACAGGGGGGTTCATAATGGCAAAATTTTGTACTGCTGAAATGACATGCACAGTTGTGTCTATATGGTCAACAGAACCTAAAATATATATATATAGTATGTGTGTGGGAGAATATCAATTTCTCAAGTGGACCAGAGGAGTAAAGGATCTTCACTCAAGATATGCCCAAAGAATATCACTTCTTATTCCAATATAAACCTCAAACTCTTGGGGGGGGGAATGAAAGAGAGAGAGAGAGAGAGAGAGTTCTAAGTTTATTATAACTTGCAAAGACTTCTAAACATGGATGCCAGGTTCTAGAGCTTTATGAAGTGGCATAGAAATAGGTCGAGAGTTTCCTAAAATACAGACTCTCAGCTTCAGCAAAAAAGAGGCTGAGTGCAGTCCCAGGTGTCTGAGATGCAGACATTCCCAGAACCACACCTCCAGTAACTCTGGTCGGGTACTTCTTCCCATGGCTTAGCACTGCAGGCGGTTCAAAGGGGACCTCTTCTGGGAGAGAAGGCATATACGTAGTGACCTCCTGGAGCTTTCCTGGAGCTGTCAGCATCTCTACCTCCTCTTGAAAGAGTGCTAGGTATTCTGTTGTCTTTGCATCATCTGACTTTAGATTTGCCAAGCCCTCAGTCTTTTTTTCCTATTTTTATTCAACAAAAGCTGTTTCTATTCAATCCATGCTGCCCAGGTTGACTACAACAGGGACACCCTCACCTCTCTGATGCTGTTCTGGAGGAGACTGCCCCTGTTCCAGAAGCCAGTGGCTCTCATCTAGGAAGCTCTGGAATGTCCCTAGGTCTCTGACACTGCCACAACCTGTATACATACATGCAAACCAATCATTTCCTATCAATCAACTAAATCCTAGCTGGGTTCCCCGTTGACCTGGAACAGAGTCAGAAAACACGGCATGCACATATAACCTAATCACTGTTGAATGAAAATGGCAAAAGATTGTGGAAAAGGTACAGGGACATAGTGCCCCACTCACTCCCAAGCATGCAAAACACATGTTCCTGAATTTCAGTCATATGTTTACCTCTCAAGAAAACTCGGAAACACTACACAGATAATCAGGCTCCAGAAGAAAGTGTGTATGCATAATGAAAACAAACAAAATATAGATTCCAGAAGCTCTGTCAATAATTTCCAGCTGGATTCCCACTGCACCATTTAACTATAAATCCATAGTCACTAAGGATTGTATCACAGATCATAAATACCTGTTTATATCATGTCACCACATCCAGAATTGCCCCAGAAAAAATCATTAACTGGCAAAGAAAGTTTGCAGTCTGGGAGGTAATGGTAATGAAATGTTCCTCTCTACATTTCTGTTCATGGCCAAAAAAGTAGAAAGAAATCTCTAAATATATATATTTGAACACACAATCATAAATATCTACCACCATTCCCAAAGACACTCTGCACGTGCTAATTTATACCAAGCTACTAACTTTTTGTTTCATGCTACATTGATGTGCTTGACAGTTTTTCGAAGAGTTTATAACTGCAGCAGTGTTGATCTTATTTAAAGAGAATATTAAATCAAATCCCTTGTCATCGGCATAAAATCTCCTATAGCATCAACAAAAGGCGGCCGTTTTTATTGATTCCCTGATACAAAAGACGTATGAAGCAGACTGATGCCATTCTCCCCCCACCAAAAGAAAATCACAATTAAAGCTCCATGAAAACTATTAGTCATTGTAAAGGTCATCATGGACTTCTTGTGGCATCCTAAAGGGAAACAATGTGCTTCACTTCAACGTCAAAGGTAAAGAGAAAAAAAAATACTATATTTTCAGGGTGGTCATAACAGAGGGTACTATGAAGCCTCAAATAAATACTTGATGTATCAAAAAGCAAACTCCATAAGGTGTAATACACATCATTCAATTCAGTGTCCACATTTGTGATGAGGGAATTTCCAGGGGAAAAGCTGATAAAAAAATGTATGCACCTAACCAGATGTGCTCATTTTTGCTGAATGAGCCAACACAGCAAGTGGATCTGTTTGCGGAGAAGGGCTTCACTGTCCCCAACCAGCGGAAGCCCCATGACTACCCAGGAGGCAGCAATGGTGGTGGCAGCTCCATCTCAGAAGTGCGCAGGTCACAGCCCTCAGGCTGTAGCTTCCCTCCCTGACAAGTATTGAACTAGAGTGTTGTTCATCTGAATTGATGAGTGAACAGGGTGACTCCTGCATGCTAGCTCTGAGAGTGGAAGGATTTCTCTCTGAATCTCAATTTCCTTAACCCTGAAACGAGAGGAGAACCACGTTGAGGAAGATTTTGAGTGAGCATCCGGGCTCAGCAGCTCCCACGGGGACAAGAGGCAGCACCAGGTCCTAGTCCTAAAATGCCAGTTCTATAAAATACCCTACCAGAACCTGATAGAACTGTGGAGACTAACCCACCAACTCATCTGTGAGAAGCTGCTGCATCCTCAAGGAAAGCTCTCTAGACCTTGGCAGGAGTTGAGGAAAAATAGGACAGGATCATGAGAATAAATGGGAGCCAACCATTTAAATCCCGTCTGTGTATCACAATTCGGGTCTTTAGGATCTCTTCCAAAAATATCCTACTCAGAGGGGAATATGTGCTATTTTCACCAAATGTCTTAAATTGATTTACCTAATAAGGAATTCCTAAGAACCTACTGCGCATCTCAGTATGGGGAAGCCATTGGAAAGGCAGCATTGCATAGCAGTTAAAATGGTGATTGAATGAGATGGATATCATTAACCTAAATGCATGATTGAAGATCTGAATGGTACTTATATACTTTGTATACAAGCAGTTGTATGTAAAAAGATACTATACTTGTGCATGATGAATAAGTAAATAAATAATAAAAAAAAAATTTAAAAAAAAAAAAAAAAAAAAAAAAAAGAGTTTAGGCTTTGGATTGAAGTTACTACATTTTAAGACCCAACTCCTCTATATGGTAGCTGAGTGACTTCTGACAAGCTAACTAACCTCTCTGGGTCACAATATTCTCACGTGGAAAAAAGAATACAATGATAACGTCCCTCACAATATTGTTTTAAACCTAGTAAGGGGCTCACACAGCATCTGTTTTAGCAGCATTACGTCTCCTGCTCAGGCCCCTCCTCAAGCTCCAGACACATATGGGCAGCCCTCTCTGCATCCTCGTAGAGTTTCAAAGGCACGTCAAAGTCAGCATGTGTAGCACCCAGTTTGTAATCATCTCTCACACCCTGCCAACCAGAGCAAAGCAAATCCTATAAGAGTTCCCTTTGTAAGTGAATGTCCTACCATCCACCCACTTATTAGAGTGTGTCGTACAAAACCGCTATTTCTGCAGATCAGAAATGGAAGAATATTGGTGATTTCATGAAGTTCAACTCTATGGCTGAAAGTCAGAAACCTAGACGCCATGTTCGGCATCGCTTCCTCCTTGGGCCCTGCCACCTGGGTCTCCTCCTTACCCCTTCATGCCATCTACTTCTACCAGTACCATCTTGGTCCACATTCCCACCATCCCCTGCCTGGACAGTCACAAAACCCTCCCAATGGTCTTTTGACTGTCAGAGCTACCCCTTGGCCCCAATCACTCCAGCATTCTGTAGCCAGTGTGACTTTACTAAACCCTGTGATTGCATCAGCTGCCTGCTTAAGACACATCAGTAGCTGCTTGTGGCTCACAGAATGACGTCCAGAAGCCCTTGGGGCTGGCGTGGCCTGGCCCACTGCCCTGCCCACTGCTCTGCCTTCCTCACACAGCACCCGCTCTCTGCACTTCAGCCACGTGGGATTTTGTCCACTTTCTAACCACACCAACCCCCTCCCTACCTGAGAGCCCATTTCCTCTACCCCTAGCATCTTTCCATCCCATTCTGCACTCAAACCCCAGACAAATATCCCCTTCTCCTCCGAAGGGCCTGTTTGTGAGAACACGAGCGGCACGGGTACACAGGGCCCTGCACGTTGGAGGACCTGCACCATTTGATCGAATGCTCTACTGTGGCCATCTTGAAATTCCTAATGATTTTTTAACAAAGAGCCCTGTGTTTTCCTTTTGCATTGGACCTTGAAAATGATAGAGCCTGTCTGCCCTTGGGAAAGCCTTCAGTGACCTCCCTTAACAGTTCAAACACTCCTTTGCATTCTACCATAGTACCATGTGCACACCTCTGGGTGCCACCTACCAGTCAGCATCTTCACAGGAAAATGGCTGAGTCCCTGATGGATGGTTTATCTTCCCCACTAGAAAGTAAGCTCCAGGAATCCAGGACTTACTCCTGATTTTTTATTATAACCTCATCCCCACCCTGAGCACACACCAGGCAACCAAAGTGAGCTGAATAGATATTACTATGGCCATTATCATTCTGTTATTTTTGTTAATACCATGAAGGCTGAGAACCCAGAGGGGAAGATAAGGTAGCAAAGCAAAGTGGTGATAGGTGAGTCTCCCTTGAGTGCTACTGAGAGGACTTGTCTACGACCAGGGGATATGGCTATGAAGGCTGCAGAGATGGCTTTGCAGGGGAGACAGCTTAGAAGATGAGCCACATTTCGAAAGTTGGGGACAGAGAAAGGCAGCCCCTCAAATAGCAGGAAGGACAGAAACTAAAGCACCACTGCAAGCCATGAGACAGAAACCAATGATGGGCAGGACACTGGCACACGGACTTCTTTGCAGAGCACTCAGCCCAAACTGTGGAGAGCCCTGATCCAGGCTGGAGAGTTTATGTTTTCTTGCAGCAAATGTGGAGGCAATTAAAGCAGCATTTTAAGAAATTAGGGTTCTAAAAGCCTTAAAAGGTGTGAGCATCATTACTCAAGTAATCGCATAAAGATGAATTTCTAGCAAAGTACAAAACAAAACAAACAAAAACACCCAAAGTCAGAGCACAGCTTCCAACACCTCTTTTTTTGGAAGCAAATGTTAAAATGTGCCTAATGAAAACACGCTTTCATATCATACGAATGCACATGAAGCACGCTAGACTTTTCAAAGTGCTTTCAAACACACCGCATATAAATGGCTCTCAGCTATCTTTGACGCACCCCCTCGTCAACTGATCAAGTGTTTGGTCATCCCAGCTGACATCTTCCAGCTGGTACTGCCCCAGAAAGATGTTTCCCAGATGAAAGACACACATACATTCCTCCAGAAGGCAGGGACATCTCATCTGCAGCTCCCTGGCTTCAAAGCCCGAGATTGAAAAAGGAGGTGTTTATTCTACTCAGGGGCCGTGGTGTCACTGCTTAAATTCACCAAGACAAAGGTGAATTTTCCTAAAAATAAGAAGAATGCCCTTGAACAAATGAATAATTCACAGATGCCCACATACTGTGTGCCTCTGTAACAGGGACCCAATTGAGCAACAAAAATGCTCTTATTGTGATGTACAATAAGATCCAAATGTTCAAAAACGGCACTTAACTCATTACTCAGAAATATGTCCATTGCTCAAAATGGATACCTATTTAATTTCAACTTGAAGACTAGGAAAAATGACATGTCTCTGTTTACACTCCCTACTTAGAATCAACATAAATACAGGTATATTATGTTTTCCATCCACGGCAGATCAAAGAACACCGTAATACTGTGAAGCCATGGCATTATTCTGCCCCATTCCCACAGTCTCCTATATGAATTCTTGTCATTACATCAATTTAATCCCCTGCCATTTTAGGCCACTCTTCGTCAGGCTGAATGAAAAGCACAATAGCTGGCATTTAATGTGACGGCGCTCCTTTCTCCAACCTGCCTCCTTTAAAGCAGAAGTTTGTCGAATGCACGAAATTCCCTTTACAGCTCATTTGAGATGCATAAACAATCCCAAAGACAGAAAAGAACAAAAATAATCATTTGCCATTTTAAGGAGCTGGGCTGCTTGGGAGAAGCACTGATTTCGGATGCTCTGTCGCCATCCGGTGATACAGGCCATTCTGCCCCAACACTACCTAGGCAGGCCCGGGGCTGTCCCAGCCAGGGCCCTGTCTGATCTGCTGTGCCTCTGTTCTCCTCAGAAGGGCTCTACCTCTCCTGACACTGCTGGAGGGGAAATGCTGCTTTTCCTGCCTGCGCTGCATCGCCCTCCACGCAGGAACCCTGGCCATATGCTCACCGCCTACTCCATGTTAGGTGATCCCTTGGCTTGCTGGAATTTAGAGCAGTGACAGCCAAGGGACTGACCTCTAGCTAACGTCACAACGAATTGAGAGGTGAGAACATACCCTGCTCTCCCACCCCACAGGGACTGCAGAGTTCACACAGGTAGAGGCCCAAAGCAGTTTGGGGAAAATTGAATGCTATGTCCACCTAGCCAGAGCAGTCCTTAAACAGCCCAAAATCTACTGTGTGATTCCTTTGCAGGCAGGAGGTGTCTTCTCTGTGGGAAAAGGACAGACATAGACCATGAGGCCTTTTAAAAGTCTGAGTCACAGACCAGGAAGAGCTGCATGATCAAGGGATCTCAATGTGGATTCTCTTCTCCATTTCCAATGTTTAAAATAAATTGACTGCAGCTAATACATAGGGCCCCTAGCATACAACAGACTAGCCATGTCCCACAATCACAGGTAATAGCTGTGGCCTGCAATTTGTAAGGGGAACTCAGGGCTTCTCAGGTGAACCACTTGTCAAGCCAAGAATGGAATAAAGGAACCTCAACAGATAGGTGATCAACTTTACCTACCTGATCTGTCATCCAGAATCTTCTGGGGGTCTGTACTGCGTTAATAATACATTAATGTACCGAGGAGTCTTCACAGAGACACATTCAGTAATTACTACAGACGGACCGGAAGAAAATCCATAATCCTACCAGAATGTTCAAAGTCCTTCCTCTAAGGTCTCCCCTTACCCAGAACACTGACAGTTTGGGAACTAGTCCAGATCCAAATAAATATGAACAGTGAACACAAAGCCAACAGATGAGATTTCTCTGAGCCTTTAGGAACCCTGCTAAGGTTCTGAAAATTACTTACTGTTCAGAAAAAAGTAATATGACCTCAATGATAAAATATCAGTCTATCCTCAAAGATAACACAGTAGTCTTAAAACTGTGGTATTAAAAAATTATAATGCTAGAAACATGGACCCAAGTCACAAAATTTCTGTCATCTTCTCCATGGGTGAGCAGGCTTTCTCAAGTCATTTAGGTTCTTGACAGACATACACATTCATATTCATATACTCTCTCTTTTCCCCTCCCTCATTTTATAAAGCTCAACTGCAAAAGTAACACACACAGAAGTTTTTTAAGTAGAAAATGATGGTAACAGAGGTCACGCAAGGCACCCAGCTTCTAGGGAAGTACTGTCCGGAACACTGAGTTCAAAGTTCCTCTCATCATAATCTCAGCTGCCCAAGACCACAGAATACTGAGCCTCTACACAGTCGCCACCCACCCACCGATACTCAAGTCCAATTCCACTCGTGACTTCTGTGGCCACCAGGCCAAATTAATTGCCCAACTCAGCTGCGTGGATATGTCCACTCCTTCAGCTCGACTCAAATGTTCATCATTAATTATCCCTCTGTAATATTTTGTTTGTTTGTTTTATTTTATTTTTAATTTTTGGTGGTGCTGGGGATTGAACCCAGGGACTTGTGCATGCTAGGCGAGCACTCTACCAACTAAGCCATATCCCCAGCCCCTGTAATATATTTGGATCTCCAGTGCTCCTTCAGTCCTGTGTGAAGTTGGAGTCCAGGCATCTTAGATACACAGTCTACATAAAGCCCTTCCATCAGACTGTTCCTCCAGGCAGACCACTCAGAGTGGTGCCTTTACATCCCCCACCCCTTTCATAGTCTTCTAGGGGTAAAAGGGACACCTACTTATTCACAGATGAGAAAACAGAAGTCCACGGGGGTAACTCACTTGGCTCTAGCCTCCCAGAAAATCCTCACTCCTGCGCACTGGAGAAAGCAGATGCCCTGACCACAGGAACCTTCTGAAGAACGTCTGTGAGAAGCATTAGCAAAAGAGCAGTCAAGGCAGAGGGCTATGTTCCCCACCAGACTTGTTTCCTTATTGCAAGCCTATGTGTTGCTGCCTGATCACCACCTGCACTTCCCCACTGTTCATGTCTGGAAGGGCCAGAATCATCCCTAGTGCCTCTCAGACTATGCCACTCACATATGCGGACCTCTCCTCTCATGCACAGAGAAAATGCCCTTCCAACATGTAGTCTTGATCTAAGAAACTCTAACCAGCTGGAACAAAGGACCAACTCCTGTGCTGTGGAAGCCATCCATCTTCCCTACTTGCATGCGCAGGTTGCTGCCAGTCTGAATTCTAGGACCACACCTCACCCCCACCCACCACATACCCATGTCCCAACAGTAAGCACCTCCCAGAGCAACCCCAGGGCCCCAGTCCTTGGGGACAGCAGCACACACCCGTCCTGGGGCTCTGAACGCCAGGCAACAGGAAGGCAGACAGGAGGAATCTTCAGCCAACACTGGGAGGAAAATCGAACCCTTGAAAATTGCAAAGCAAAAGATGCCAAGAGAGATTCCTCACTGTCGCAGCTGCTTACTATAGAAATCTCTTCTCATTTGGGGATGACATCGGCAGGCCTGATTTTTTGTCACCAGTCACTCTGCACTTGCTTTAATTATGCAGCACACCAACAGAAATTTTCTTTCTGATCACATAAATCACACCGCCCTGACACCAGGCTCAATAGGCACCGCTAGAACAATGTGGTGAGAGCTATCGACTCCATCGCTCAAGTCCACAAGGTGTATCATTTAGCCAAGAGTGATAATTAGACGCAGAATATACTGAAAACTGTCAATAGGCATGTCAATAGGAGAACTCTTAGCATCTAACACCCAGTGAATCAATGGTGTTTTTCAGCTATAAAATCAAGAAAATGATAGCTTTCAAATGAATGGTGGAAAGGAAACAGGAGCCTCCTTGGGGAGGAATAAAACAGCTCAATTTTCCCTTACTGAGTGCCTCTCCAACTACCTCACTCAATGGAAAAGGTCACAGAGCATTACAGCAAAATATCTCCGAAACAAGATGTACAACATGACACGCTGCCTGGGCACCCCACAAAGGCCTCGCTATCTTTGACCTGACAGGAACAGCAAATGGGTCAGCACATGGCAAACCAGAACCGAGGGGGAGCCCGGGGAAGGAGGCAGACAGCAAGTGAACTGCTGGGGAAAGAGGTGCACCCAACTCACAGAAAGACGAGGCTCTGCGCAGGGATAGGTGGAGGTCTGAGCCCAAGCGTAGAGGAAACGGGCACTTGGATGAGGAACTGCTAAAAAGACCATGTCTTAGCAAGGCACAATTGCATTTTACAATCAATACAAATGGCAATAAACTATGCTAACACACAGCTTCCTATGCTCCAGTCACCACCCTAAGTGCCATTCTGCACAGATTAACTTATTTATGCTTGCCACAGTTCTATACAATTGATAACATGGCTACCTCCATTTTATAGGTGAAGAAACTGAGGCACAGAGAAACTAAATAATTTGCACAACTGCTCACAGCTACTAAGTGAGAGAGCCAGGGTTTATATGCAGGCAGGCTGGGCCCAGAGACTGCACTCTCACCCACAGCATGATGACCTGGCAGCAGCCAGTGACCACTGCCTTTTCCCTTTTCACAAGAGCGGGTGAAAGCCCGAATGGTCCTGTGTGTCCCTGGGAAAGATAAGTCACTTCTTAGGAACTGTTTCCTCATATGCAGAGGGAGACCACAATCATGAGACTTGTGGAGCTTGTCGCCATACCCTGAGCTTGACAAGAGTCCTTACACACCATCACAGCCTGAAAACTTCACCATCATGTTTGATGGGCAGATAAATAAACCAGGTCTTGGAGAAGGTTGGTAAAATGCCTCTGATGGCACAGCTTGTGGGGCTGAGGCTGGGCTACAATTCAAATGGTCTGACTCCTGGGCTTGCTCTCACTCCCCAAACTCAAACTAAAGGCCAGCTTTCTCTGGAAAATGCTGGAACAGGGACTACCACACCTTGTTATTTCTCAATAAATGACAGAAGGCTGGTGGAGAAAGGAAGAAGACACGAAGAGGAGGCACAAGGAAAAGGAACTGGAAATAAATACATATACATAATATATTAATGCATGCATCTGGACAGGATCACAAACAACTTTTCAGTAAGTAACAAATCACAAGAATATACATGAGTTTCTACTTCTGGTTTCAGTCTAGTATACTATTTATTTAACTGATTATCACTGCTTTTTTAGGGGTTCTTAATATATTAAATTGGTCAAGCCAAACTGTAAATCTAATTTTAAGTAGCATTTATTAAACAATTACTATGCACCAGGTACTAGGCTTAGTTCTTTTATTTAATAGTGTTTGTTTAATCTTCTTTGTTCTTGATGCTAACACTTAAGAAAAAGAAAAACCTTGTTGATGTGATAAAGCAACTCTACCAAAGACATTGGCTTCGGTAAAACAAATCAGCTATGCATCTGAGGGCAGAATGGCAGTCTTGTAATTAGCTAATCATTAATGGACATTAGCCAGACGACATTTGCAATGACTTACAGAACTGGGTGTGTGGCTACAGGCACACATAATCCAATACCTCGCCATGCCCAGGGCTTCACACTAAGGCTGTCATCCTTACTCAATTGTCCTTCCCTCAAACAGCTCCGTTAGACCCAGGCCAACCATCTCATGTCTCACTGGTCCTAACTGCTTCCCTTCTCTGGGGGAGTCCAAGACAAGAGTTAGATGATGTAGTTCCTCTACACAGAATCAATCATTCAGTGGCTGCCTAGCCCGCTCAAAGCCAATGACAAAGTTCCATGGCTTACCAGGACCCCCAGGGGCTCCTAGTTGCTCCCTCAGCTCGTTCCTGAGTCCTGCTTGAGGCTTTGCATTGGATATTCCCTCTGCCTGGTGTACTCTCCCCCCAGATGCTTCCATGGAGGCTCTGTCATTCTACCAGTCTCAGGATTGTCATCTCCCTCAACAGAGGTCCTACTTAAACACCTGATTTTCAGTAAAGCACACACTAATACCCACATGAGCTCTTGGGTACACTTCATTTTTTTCATGACATGTATCACAAGTTGACAACTGAAGAAATGTAAGTACCCAACTCACTATCAAAAGAAAAATCAGGCAATAGATACAGATGCTAAGATAATTCAAAATAAAGATATGAGGACTGTTTTTATTAGTCCACATCACTTATACAGAAGAGTAGGTTTCATTGTGGCAAATCTGTACATGCATATAACCTAATTTGGTTAATTCCACTCCTCAATACCTCTCCTTCCTTTCCTCCTCCCTCTCCTTGGTCCCCTTCCTCTACCCTAGTGATTTCCTTTATATTTTCATGATATCCCCCACTTTTATTTTTGCCCCTCTAACATCCACAAATTAGAGGAAACAAACGACACTTGTCTGAGTTTGGTTTATTTTGCTTAACATGGGTCCATGCATTTTTTGAAAATGACATAATTTCATTCTTATTTATGGCTGAATAAAATTCTATTGTGTGTATACATCACATTTTCTTCATCCACTCATCTGCTGATGAAGATCTAGGGTGATTCCATAACTTGGCTATTGCAAATTGTGCTGCAATAAACATGAACATGCATGTATCCCTAAAGTATGATGACTTTTATTCTTTTGGATAAATACTGAGGAGCAGTATGGCTAGATCATAAGGTAGTTCAATTTTTAGCTTTTTGAGGAACCTCCAGACTGATAGGAAATGAGGACTTTAAAGAAGGTGTTAAAAATATTTTCAAGAGCTCCGTGGATAAGTAAACAAATTGGGGTACAGGGATCTCAACAGAAAAAAATAAATTACAAAGAGAACCAAGCTGAACTCTGTAAGTGAATGGTAAAATGTCTGAAATGAAAAATTAATCAAATGATCTTAACAGCAAATAGAAAAGTTGCACAGTCGGTGGAAGGACCATTCATCCTGAAAAAAGATCAATAATATTAGAAGAGAGGTCAAAATATTTAGCCAATCTGAAGAACAGAGAGGAGAACATGTTAGCCCATTAAGTCTGAAATTTCCAGTTCTGGTAGTATTTCAATAAAACCGATACAGGTATATATATTGGAAATATATATAGATATTTCATATATATATGTATACACACACATTTCATATATATATATACTGGGACAGTGCTACAAAATGGGTTAAAACAAAATAGCAGAGCTTCGGTCAAATGTGGAACAATATCAAGTTGCGTAACATGTGTAATTGGAATCCTGGAAGTTGAGAAGAGAAAAATGAGACAAAAGCAGTGTTTGAACAAATTCTCCCCAAATAAGGAGGGGAAAACAAACCAATCAAAATGGCTTCACAAACTCCAAGCACGATAAACACAAAGAAAGACACAACTTTGAAAATCAAATATAAAAAGGAAATCTTAAAAGTATCTAGAGGACAAAGTCTGTTATTATACTAAGGGAACAATAAAACAAATGATAGATGACTCATCCTTAGAAACAATAGATGTTAAGAGTCAATTGAAATATATCTTTTAAACACTGAATGAAAAAAAAAACAATCAATACAGAATGACACATTCAATGAGAATACCCTTTACAGTTAAGACAAATTATTGCTGGGCATGGTGGCACACGCCTGTAATCCCAGCACTTGGGAGGCTGAGACAGGAGGATCGCAAGTTCAAAACCAGCCTCAGCAATGGTGAGGCACTTAACAACTAAGTGAGACCCTGTCTCTAATAAAAATACAAAAAGGGCTGGGGATGTGGCCCAGTGGTCAAATGCCTCTGAGTTCAATCTCTGGTACCAAAAAAAAAAAGGGGGGGGTGCTGGGGATGTGGCTCAGTAGTTGAGCATCCCTGAGTTCAATCCCCAGTACAAAATAAAAAAAAAATTTTTTTAAAAACTTATACAATTAAGACAAATTAAAGACTTTTATAAATATGTGTTAGTCAGCTTTTTTTTTAATAAACATGTGTTAGCTTTTCATCACTGTGACACAATAACCAAGAATATCAACTTGAAAAGAAGAAAGGTTTACTTTGGCCCATAGTTTCAGAGGTTTCAGTCTATGGTTGCTTGGGCCTATTGCTTTGGGCCTGTGGTGAGGCAGAACTTTATGGTAGGGAATACATGGTGGAGGGAAGCTATTCACCTCATGATAGCCAAGAAGCAAAGAGAGAGAGAGGAAGGGCCAGGCTTCTAAAACCCCCTTAAGGGCATGTCCCCTTGACCAACTTCTTCCACTAGGCGGCACCTCCTGAAGGTTGCTCCACCTCCCAGTGGTGCCACAGGCTTGCAACCAAGCCTTCAGCATGTGGGCCTTTGGAGGACATTTAAGATCCAAACCATAACAAACAGTTCATCACCAGCAGTCCTTCCCCATATTAAAGTGGGCTTCTCTTAACACTGAAGAAAAGTGTTACCAGATGGAAAGCAGAATACACAGGAAGAATGAAGAGTATCCAAAATGGTAAATATTTATATAAAAATTTATACAAAAGATTATATTTTTCTGAATCTTTTAAAATGTTAACTGACAGTTTAATGCAAAAATTGTAACAATTATTATAGTATTTATTATGGAGATACAAAATGTATGACAAAATAGCACAAAAATGAGGGAAAGATAAATAGAATGGAATTTAGGTGGCTGCATTTATGTGAAGTTGTACAGTAATAACTGAGTAGGCTGGAAAATTAAGTGAAGCTGAGCATGCAAATTTTAATCTCTAAAGGAAACATGAAATAAAATAGCTAATAAACCATAAAGGGGATTAAAATAAAATACTAAAAAGTATCAAATTTATTCAAAGGAAGGTAAAAGGAAGAACAGAAAAACTAAAACCAGATGAGACAAACAGAAAATATGTCGCAAAATTGCAGACTGAAGCACAAATAAATGAATGACTACATGAAATGCAAGTGACTGAGCAATATGATTAAAAAGATCATCAAACTGAATAAAACACAGACACAAATGAATGTTATCTACAAGGATGCATTTATAATATAAATATGCGAACAGGTTGAAAGTAAGATAAGAAAATGTGTATGCTGAGAAAATGTAAGCTTAAAAAATGCTGGTGTGGGTATAGTACTATTAGAGAAATAAACATGAAGACAGAGTATTATAAAAGATTTAAAGAAAGATGTTCCATAACGGTTAGAGGGTCAGTCACCAAGAAGGCATACAAATCTAACTGTGCTGACACTCACATATACAACTTCAAAACAGTGTAAAAACTAGACAGAGCTAAAAGAAGAAATCAGCAACTCCACAAACATGGTTAGATAATACCCCTTTTTCAGTAATGGACAATACTTTGTAACCAAATGAAATCCAGTTAAGGATATAGTAGAGTTGAACAAGCTACTGATCAAATTGATCTGATTGATATTTGTAGAACAGTAACTGCAGAATACACTTTTTTTTTTCAAGTAAACAGGTTTGTTCATGAAGATGGACCCAATGCAGTACCATAAAGTAAATCTCATTAAATTTACAAATATTGAATTTTTAAAGAGTATATTCTCTGAGGAACACAGAATTAGAATTCAACAACAAATAAGACATCTACAAAAACACAAATATGTTCACTTCTAAAAAGTCACAGATGAAAAGGGTTCATTTCTAAAAAGTCATAGATGAAAAAGGCATCACAAGAAAACTTTGAAAATATTTCAATGCCATATTAACAAAAGAACAATACAGAAAAATACACAGATATAGCCTTAATGGTGCTTAACAGGAAAGGTTATAACTTCAAATCCTTTTAAATATGAACTTTGGTAAATATGAAGAGCTTAACATTATTTTCTAAGCTTCCATGTTAATAAGCTAAAAGAATAGCAAAGTAAGTAAAAAGAGGAGAAATCAATGAAATAAAAGACGAACAATAGAGAAGTTTAACAAAGGCAAAAGCTGGCTGTTTTTAAGCATTAGTAAAATTGATAAGCCCGGAAGAAAATCTTTATGACCTTGGGTTAGACAAAGATTTTTTTCATATAAGACTGAAAGCACAATCTATAAGAGGAAAAAATTGATAAATTAGACTTTTCAAAATTAAAAACTTTTACACTTCAAAGCATACCATTACAAAATTGAAAGGACAAAACAGAGACTGGGAGAAAATGTCTGCAAAGTATATGTTGAAAATAGGAGTTGTGTTCACAATATATAAGAGACACTTAAACATAATGATAAGACAAATAACCCACCTTAAAGAGGAGCAATGGGAAAAAATGGGATATCTCCCCTTCATGGATCAGAGAAATCAATTTTTTGAAAATGATATACTACCTTAAGTGATCAATAGATTCAGTGCAACTCCAATCAAAATTCTAATGACTTTCTTCACAGAAAAAAAAATCCTAACAGTCATATGAACCCACAAAAGACCAAAAATAGCTAAAGTGACAATAAAAAGAAGAAAGAAAAGGTTAGGGGCATCACAGAATGTATGACAAAGCCATAGATACTAAAGCAGCAGGGTACTGGTTTAAAAAAAAAAAACACATAGACGGATGGAAATAGAAAACCCAGAAATCAATAAGCAATACACCTCACCTGACCAACTGACTTTTGTTTTTTTTAACAAAGGCACCAAGAACAAAAAGTGGGGAAAAGAGTCTATTCAAAAAATGATGCTTGGCCAGGCATGGTAGTGCACACCTGTAATTTCAGCAGCTCAGAAGGTTGAGGCAGGAGGATTGCAACTTCAAAGCCAGTCTGAGCAACTTAGTGAGGCCCTAAGCAACTCAGTGAGACCCTGCCTCTAAATAAACTATTAAAAGGGCTGGGGATGTGGCTCAGTGGTTAAGCATCCCTGGGTTCAATCCCGAGTGCCAAAAAAAAAAGATTCTGGCAAACCTAGATAGATATATGCACAAAAATAAAACTAGGTCCCTTTCTCTCACTTACTATAAAAATTAACTCAAAATGGATGGATTAAATCTTAAACATTAAACTGAAATAACCACAAAAGAACATATGAGAAACACTTCAAGACATTCATGTGGGCAATGATTTTATAGATAGGACCCCAAAAGCACAGGCAACAAAAGTAAAAATAGAGAATCAGAATTATATCAAACCAAGAAGCTTCTGCACAGCAAAAGAAACAACAGGATTCAGGGGAAAACTACAGCATGTGAGAAAATGTTTTCAAATGGTACATTCAACAAAGGTTTGAGTTCCAAAAGATATAAGAAACTCAAAATGATGAACACCAAAATATTACAATAATAGCCAATTTTAAAAATGGGATAAAGAACTAAACAGACATATCTTAAAAGAAGACATATGAACCACCAAAAAATACATGAAAAAAGTTCAGTTTCACTAATCATCAGAGAAATGCAAGTCAAAACCACAATGAGATACCATCTTACTCCTGATAGAAGAGCTGTCATGAAAAAGACAAGAAATAACAAATGCTGGAAAGTATGTGGAGAAAAGAAAACTCTCATACACTGTTGAAGGTAATGTTTAGTACAGCCATTATGGAAAACAGTATAGAGTGTCCTCAAAAATCAACTACCATGTGACCCACTAATTCAACTACTGGGAACATAAAGAAGGATCTAAAATCTTTGAGCTAAAAAGATATTTGCACCTCCATGTTTATTGCAGCACAATTTACAATAGCCAGAATATGAAACTGACCCAGATTCCCTTCAGCAGATGAATGAATAAAGAAAATATAGTATATTTATACCATGGAATACTACTCAGTCATAAAAAAGAGTAAAATCCTATCATTTGTAGCAATGTGGATGCAACTGGAGAACATGTTGAGTGAAGCAAATCAAATGCTGAAAGGCAGATATCATATATTCTCACTCATGTAAGAAAACCAGTTAGGCAAACTTGTGGAAGTACAGAACAGAATAATGATCACTAGAGACAGGTATGGGGAAGGGGAAGGGGACAGAAAGAATTAAGAATTACTTTCAGGGATTGGAAAGGGTGTAAAGGATAATCTCATCAATTTTACAATCAATATGTGTTACTAATTATAATCTGAGATCCAAAATAAAAAAAAATTTTTAAAAAGGAGTGACATATGACTAGATACTTTCCCCAAAATAGAGGTATATAGAGACAATAAACACACAAAAATGTTCCACATCATTAGACATTAGGGAAATACAAATTAAAACTACAATGAGATACACCATCACACATGACGCAAAATTTTTAAAAGCCAAAATGAAAAGGCATGGCTAAAATAAAAAATAAAGTGACAAATATTAGAGGCTATGGAAACATTGGATCCCTCATATACTGATGATGAGAGTATAAAATTTTGCTGCTATTCCAACAGTTTCTTTAAAATTTCAAGAAATATTTATCACACAACCCAGCAATTCTACTCCCTCACATCTATCCAAGTGAAATAAAACATATGTGGTCACAAATACTTCTCCACGAGTATTTATACCAGCACTATTCACAACCGCCTCAAACTAGAACCAAACCAAATGTCATCAATGGATAGACAAACTGAGTCTGCTACATCCAGGAAATGGAACACTACTGAACAATAAAAACGTATAGAAATCTGATAAAATTCCTCAGTGTGTATGAGTCCAGAAAATATTATGCTAAATGAGGAAGTCAAACACCAAAGACCATATATTACATAAACCCATCTGTATGAAATATACAAAAAAAAAAAAAAAGGCAAACCAACGAAAACAGAAACAAGCTTATTGGTTATATAAACTTGGGTTAAGACTAGGAAGTGACTAAAAATAGACATGACAGATTAGGGTGAGCAGTAATGGGAATATTCTGATATTCATTTGAAACAATGATTGTATCACTGTGTAATTTTATTTAAAAAATCACCAATCTGTGCACCTAAAATGGGTAATTTTATGTAACATTGATGGTTCCCAAATACAACTGCTAAAAATATTGATTAGCCTCTAGCAAGATCAACCAAGAATTTTTAAAAAAAGACATTCATGAAGAGGGCTATCAGCAAGAGCCTATAGTCATTAGAAGGATAAGGAAATACTGGAAATAACTCTATGCCAATTAATTAAATTATTTAGATGAAATGGAAAAAAATCCATGAAAAAAAGATTTTTAATAAAACTGACACATGAAGAAAAAGAAACCCTCAACAGTCCTATATTTATTAAACAAATTAAATTTGTAATTTTTTTAAACCTCTGCAAAGGAGAGTGACAGGCCCAAAAGGCTTCACTAATAAATTCTATAAAAATTTTAAGAAAAACAACACCAAAATTACAAAAACTCTTTTAGAATACGGAAGAGAAATGTATACATCCTAACTTATCTTGAGGTCAGTAATATAAACTTCATATCCAAACCTAAGACATTAGAAAAAAAGATTACAATTTTCCATGAACATATCAAAAGCCCTTACAAAATACTAAACTGAATCTTAAAATACATAAAAAGGATAATGCATCATGACCAAATCATGTTTATCCCTGAAACGCAAAATGAGCTTGATATTTGAAAATCCACATATTTCATTCTGGATATTATTACAAAAAATGAGAAAACTGAAAGCATCAGAAAAAATACCATTCATTCACTGTAAATTTGGAATAGAAAGAAGTTCTTCAGTCTCATAAAGGGCATGTAAGAAAATCTACACCTGATATAATACATATAGTAAAATACTGAAGATTTTCCTTCTAAGATTGACAAAGTAAGATAGGTAAGATTTCTATTCTCTCTTCTATTCAGCATTGTACTGGACAGAAAATTAAGACAAGAATTAAAATAAATACATGAAATCAGAACATTATAAGTAAACTATTTTTATTCCTAGGCAACATAATTATTTATACAGAACTTCCTAATGAATTTAAAAACTAAAAGAAAAGACTATAAATGAATTTATCAAGGTTTCTGGAAATGAAGTTCATACCCAAAAATCAACTATATTTTTTATACTAGAAAAAGAACTGTTAAGTGTATTTATTTACAATTCTATTTATAATAACACCCAAAACACAAAATAATGTAAAAAATATTAAAATATGTACATGACCTCTACTAAAAACTATTAAACATCTGAATACTTAGAAAGCTACAATATTTTTGTGGATTATAAGACAATATTATTAAGATATCGATTTTGTACAAATTGGTCTTCAGATTTAATGCAATTCCATTTGAAACACCACAGGCTTCCCCCTTCCCCACAAAATTTACAAGTTGATTTTCAAATTCATAAGGAAAACACAGAGGACCTAAAAGAAGCAAGACTCTTAAAAAGAAGTATAAATTTGAATGGTTCATATTCCCTAACTCTTAAGACTTACAATAAAGCTACAGTAATCAAGGCAGTATGGTATTGGCATAGCAAAGAGAAACAGATTAGTAGAACAGAACAAACTATCTAAAACTAGGCCACATTTATGGTCAATTCATTTTTTATAAAATTTCCAAAATCATTTGAAGAGAGAAGAGTTTAAAAGAATAAATGGGACTAGAACAACTAAATAAACACATGGAAAGAGAATTAACCTTATCTCTTAATACATAGAAATTAATTCAACATGGACCAAACACCTAAACATAATAGCCAAAATGCTGGCTTCTAACAGAAAACATAGAATACATCCAACCTCGAAGAAAGTTGAACTTTTCTTAGAACACAGAAAGCCGTAATAAAAAAAAAAATTTACTTACCAAACAGTTTTTAAGTAGTAAATTTATCAAAATAAAGCCTTCTGCCCACCAAAAAGCACCACTAAGAAAATCAAAGGACAACCCTAAGACTGAAAGAAATATTTGAAATAAATACACAGATGTAGATAGGTAGGAATCAATAATAAAAGAAGACAACTCAGTTTTTAAATGGCCAAAATACAATAGTCCGTTTACTAAACATGATATATAAATGGCCAGAAAATTCCTGAACAGATGCTCAGCATCAGTGGTTATCAGGGAAATACAGACCAAAACCACAATGAGATACTATTTTGCATCTACTAGAACATATGCAGTTGAAAAGACTGACAGCAGTAAATGTTGGAGAAGACACAGAGCAGGGCTCTCAAACATTGCTGGTGAGAGCATTAAGGGCACAATCACTGAATGGTGGCTCATCAGTTAGGATCAATCTAACCTACATCTACCCCAAAAGCTGGCAATACACTTTGGGGTGATTTTCCTTAAAAAAAAAAAAAAAAAAAAAAAAAAAAAACCTAGATCTACAAAAAAAATGTTTCACATGAGCACTCATAATAGTCATAATAACCAAAAATGATAACCAAGCCACATTCCCATAACAAGAAAATGAACAAATTATTTTGTATTTGCACAATGAAAGAGACTTCAAATAGGTATAATACTGGTGAATCTCAGAAATAAATGAAATAAAAAATACACAAGAGTACACAATACATGATCCCAATTAAATAAAATCCAAGAATAATTGCTGCTGGTGGGGGATCGTCTATAAAAGTGCAAAGGGAAGTTTCTGAAATGAAATATTCAATGTCTTGACTGAAGTGTGGTTACATCCCATATACATTAATTATAATCACCAAACAGCACACACAAGATCTGTGAAAATTTTACCTCAATTTAAAAAGAATAGTTGGCAGAGTATCAGTCAGGGAGAGTCTCAATGCGCTGTATACACTGTAACAAACTGCCCCAAAACTTAGTGACTTAATTAAGTAGGAGTGAGCCTGCTAGCTGAATGTAGCCTGCTGCCTGTTTTTCTGCATAAAGTTTACTGGAACATGTCCATGCCTTTTGTTCACATATATTTTTACAACTGTTTTGCCATTAGAAGGACAGAGTTGAGGAATTACAACAGAGAGTACATGGTCCTTAAACTAAAGTCTTAAATATTGTCCATAGGCCCTTTATAGAAAAAGTTTGTTGCCCCCTGGCTTAAAACCACAAAGGTTTATTTCTCACCCATGCTCCATATTACCTAAGCACCATCTGATAATAGGATCTAGTTGATGCAACCAATTCTATCTACAACGATACTGGCCCCTGTGGCCAGGGGAAAAGAGCAAGCTCTAGAATCTTTCACCAGCAATCAAATGATTTGGCTCCAAGGTAACACGTTACTTTTCCTCATCACTTCTGGGCCAAAACTACTCACAAAACCCCACTCACAGTCCTTCCATTTGTTTATACATGTGCCTGAAAAGGGAGGAGAACTGGGATATTTGGCAAACAGCACCAATGGCTACCACAATTAAACAGAGAATCATCGGTAAGTCTGGGTGTTTATTTTCAACATGCATAACCCTACTGAAATAGCACCCTACTGGGTAGAAATTCTAATCATAAAAATTCCAAAAGTGCCTCTAACTCTTCCCTTTAGCACCCATTTCACTTGTTAGAGCAGCCCAGCACACTGCTTTCATGATGGATCTAGTCTGGAAATCTGACTAGCCATCAATTTCACATTCAATATCCTTTAATAAGGGCCCTCCCGTCCTCAGTGACCCAGACTGTAGCAACTCGTCTCTCTCTAACATGGGTTCAAAGTCAGGCACTAAGAAGATAGAACACAGTCTATGATTACCCAGGCATATCATGCTGTTCTGGATTCCATGCTCTTGCTCTGTGGCTTCCATGTTGGAATGTCCTCTACTATTACTCTCACCCTCTAAACTTCTGTGACCACCAAGCAAAGGGAACCATACTGCTCTTGAACAGGCCCAAACTAATAAACTCTCCAATTGCTGCTACTGGACCAAAGTTCCAAGTCACAGTACTTAAATGGCCACTAACCTACGTACTTCTCACCAGACTCCAGGCAGTTCTTCTTTTTTTTTATTTTTTATTTTTTCAAATTTATTTTTTTTTTATTCTAAGTTGTTAAAAACGACAGCAGAATGTATTACATTTCATATTATACTTATAGAGCACATTTTTACATATCTCTGGTTGTATACAAAGTATAGTCACACCATTCATGACTTCATACATGTATTTAGGGTAATGCTAGCCATCTCATTCTTCCATCTTTTTTTTTTTTCACCCTTTTGCCCCCTCCCTTCCCCTCCCTCCCCATTGGCCATTCTAGTGTTCCTCTAATCCTCCTATGCTCCCCATCCCAACCCCACTGTGAATTGGCCTCCTTATATCAGAGAAAACATTCGGCATTTGGCTTTTTGGGACTGGCTAACTTCACTTAGCATTATATTCTCTAACTCCATCCATTTACCTGCGAATGTCATGATTTTATTCTCTCTTATTGCTGAGTAATACTCCATTGTGTGTATATACCACATTTTCTTTATCCATTCATCTACTGAAGGGCATTTAAGTTGGTTCCACAGTTTAGCTATTGTGAATTTTGCTGCTGTAAACATTGATGTGGCTGTGTCCCTGTAGAATGCTGTATTTAAGTCCTTTGGGTATAGACCGAGGGTGGGATAGCTGGGTCATAAGGTGGTTCCATTCCAAGTTTTCCAAGGAATCTCCATACTGCTTTCCATATTGGCTGCACCATTCCAGGCAGTTCTTGAAACACTATTCTATTAACTCTTTTAGTCCTCATAATAACCTCTAAGCAGGTAATAATATTTTCTTTATTTCACAGGTAAGAACACTGAGGCAAAGGGAGATTAATTATTTTGTACAAGCTCCCACAGGTGGTAAGAAGCTGAGTTGGAATTTGACTCCAGACTGGCTTGGAGCTACACTCTTAAAACTCTGCTATGCAACACTGAGAGCACAGGTCTGTCCCCTTCGGGAGGACAAGGTACTTAATAGAAGAAAAAGAAAAACATCATCTCATTCTTTTTTGCACCCCCAAGAAAGCGTGAAACCTAGGCATTTGGGCAATAGTAGATGCATAGTAATTGGAATTGAAATAAGCAAGACCCTTATTATGGTTTGGATATGAGATGCCCCCCCCAAAGCTCCTGTGTTGGTGCAGAAATATTCAGAAGTAAAATGGCTGGATTATGAGAGCAGTAACCTAACCAGTCCATCCTAATTGTATGATGAAGCGTGGCTGGAAGAGGTGGGTGAACCCTGGAAGGGCTGCTCTTTCCCTTGCCCCACCCCACCCTGCTTTCTGATCCCTCCATGAGTTGAGCAGCTTTTGTCAACTGGGTCCTTTGGCCACGATGCTCTGCCTCACCTTAGGCCCAGAGCAATGGACTGGACCAGCCATGGACTGAACCTCTGAACTCGTGAGCCCAAGTAAACTTCTCTAAGTTGTTCTTACTGGGTATTTTGGTCACACCGATGCAAAGCTGACTAGCACAACCCTGGATCCCCCAAATCAACCTTTCTGCTAAACAAAGTCCTCCAGACTAATGATCTTAAGGAAGTAGACAGGCAATTACCATATGTTCCATTATCCTGGACCCCAGCCCTTCTTCCAGGGCTGATGGCCAACTTGAAAATGAAAAGACAGCAGGGACCCAAATTAAAGACCATTAGAAAAGAAGCTACTCATTCAGAACATTTAGAGAATCCCGAATATTTGGGAAAGTGAGAATGTTTCTTCTCTATGCAGAAAACAGAACAAAGCTTTCCTAAAAGTTTTTTCTCCCTCACATAATTATGCTTTAAATTGTTAATAGCTATAATTATGGAAGATGGCATTGTTGTGCTTGTAATTTTTCCTATTCCCCTTGGTATTTATTGATGATAAATGGCTTTATTAAAAAATAATGATAATTACCATGTTTGGCTATATATCAATATAGTTTCAGTTTTTCTTTATTACCACTTATAGCATTTTATAGATTACCAACATTTAGTTCTTTTATTGGTTTATATTCTCTTGATAAAACTTGGAGTGGAATTAACAATTTCATCCCTTCTTTTCCTTACCCCTACAACCCCACCCCAACTCTGTCAAGAAAACAATCTAGAGCAATCTTCTCATGTAGGAGGTTATGACTTTACTATTACATAAATTCTAACAATTAGGAGCAGACCTCAAACTTATCCTATAAGGGCCAGTGTTATCACCAAAATGTGAAAAGTGGGAGGCTCTGTGCCCCCACTATGCCTCACAGAGTCAGCACTCATAGCTCAAAATGGTTCCCTTCTGTTGGAACCAAGGCTTAAAGGCTGCTGAATTAACTATAAAAGGATCATATAGGCAAACCAATCTTGGTAGCTCCATGCCCAGAGAAACTCTTCTGGGACCTATTTTGAGTCCTCTGTGGAGTTTTCAATCTGTGAAATGCTAAGACAGCACATCTCTTTGTTTATGGTCCCCCACTGGGAATGGCCCAGTTCACCTTTTCAGCAAAACACAAATCCAGTCAAATCAAGGATCGAAATGTATGTTGTCCGTGATTCTTTGTAAACAGTGCATTTGGCAGTGTTCTTTATCAGAAAGTGAATTCTGGGCCTTCAGCACCAAGAAAGGTAACAGTACACACCTGTGCGGTGCTTGATGTTTAAGTTAGACAGTTTAGAGGGAGAGGAGCACACAGAAAAGAACATCACATTGGAAGTTAGACCAAATCCGTCCAACCCAGGGCCATGTTCTTAGCCTCTTTGAATCCCCTCTCCTTTCTGCAAAAAAATGATTTCAGCAATACCAGCATCCCAGGATTATTGCAAGGCTAGCCTGGCACACACTTATTGTTTAATATGTATTAGCTTATTTTATTTTCTTCCAGGCCAGTGTTTTCCAATTGGGGGTGACTCTGCCACCTCCTCCCAGAAATTTAGTGATGTCTAGAGACTTTTTGTGTGTGTGTGTGATCACAAGTTGGGGAGGGCCATTCTACTGGTGCCTACAGGGTAGAGTCCAAGGAGGCTGCCAAACATCCTACAATGCACAGGATGGCGCCATAACAAACAACTACGTGGACCAAAATGTCAACAATGCAAAGATTGAGAAATCTTATTCTAGACTAGTGTGAAATAATCTTATCATTATGGTTCCCTCTTCTTCATAGTTACTGTCTCTTTAATAAAAGAAGCAAAGATTTACTGAGACTCTACCATGCACATAACTCTGGGGTAGGGCACATACTTAACCACCTGGTGTATTTGCTTGCCTGACATTATTTTCCCAAAGCAATTTCCATCCTCAAATATTGTCCACCCCTATGAATATCAAGCCATTGCTTCTCCTTTCTTCTTGATGCTATTCTCAGAGGCCATGAAGTCAGACATGCTGTGTGTCAGAGCAAAGACCTGTATTAATCAACAATTCCAAATATAGCAACAGTAGTTTGAAAATCAAAGAATGGGCCTTGGGGACATCAATATTTGCATGTTCATAATAAATACTTAACTACACATCTGTGCAATGTTTAATATAGTTGGGGGAGAAAAAGAACATTTATGTTGATTTTTGTCAAGTTCTACAACCAAAGCATCTGATGTGCTAAAGAAATGTAACTAAAGAGTCATAAAGTTGATTTTAAATACATATGTGATGTGCACTTAAGAAATGGAGACATATTTGATCTACTCTGGGGTTTTCCTAACCATCAATTACCTTATTGACCTGCCCCTGGGGTGGCAGTGGTAATAGTAGTAGTGTTGTTGTTGCTTTCAGTCTATGAATTAGACACCCATTGCTTTCCTACCTGATGTCTACAGCTATATTTAATGTTCAAGGCCCACCTTCATGTTTAATTATCCTCTACATAAGACATATGTATATGTATGTGAATGTATATCTGTGTGTATGTGTGTATACACAGAGAGAAAGAGAGAGAAACCCCTCTCCATGAGCAGAAGCCCCTGCTTACCATTTATTGTGGGCTCTGCTATAAGTGCTTTGAAGTCACAATCTCATCATGTTGTCCTAGAGCCCCTACAGGAGCAGATGATACCCCCTCCCCACTGTACAGGGAAAAAGTATGGAGACAGGTTAAGAAACGTGACCAAAGTCACACCACTTCAAGGTTTCAGAATGAGTGTTCATACCAAATGCATCTGGTTCCAAAATCTATGCTTATTATCATCACTATTCTAGAAGGAAAAGCACAAGACACCCGGTGAGCGCTCTTCGTAGAGAGCTAAGCTATGGGCACACCCTTTAATCCCAAAAATCTACCTTGAAGAGTTTATCATCTACAAACACTAGATCATGTGCAAAAACATGTGAAACTGAGTTGCTGCACAATTTGAAATGGAGTCAAGAAAGAAACACCTAAACAGGGAAAGAAGATCTTTTCTATGGAGTATAAAGTGGGGCGAATGTGACAAAGAGTACTTTACTTAGACATTTCCCTTCTCCCCTCTTCCTTGATAACAGAACCCTGATTTCACTGTGGGTGGCAGTGTACCCAGATGGAAGGTTACATTCCCTAGCCTGCAGCCAGGGACAGGTGTGAGCTGGCAAATTGTGAACAATCAGCTTCCTCTTATACCAATTTCTGTGGTGTAAATTCTCTCATGGTGGCCAACTGAAGCTACCAACTTGAGGTCAACTGTGTGTGGTGCGTGTTAAGGTCATTGTTAGAGCCAGAGAGAAAAGTTATCAGAATAAAAAGCTGTTTGTTTCCAGTTCGCCTCTAAACTTCTTCCCGCGGCTTCGTTGCTCCAAGCGGCCATCACTTCAGGCGGCAACAGGTGGTGGCCCGTATGGGGATTTCAGAGCGGACAGGTAAGAACTGAAAGGTCTCTAAAGATGGGTTCGAATATAACTGAATCCCAAGTGACAGAGGCTATGCAAAGACTCCTTGATATACCTGACTCCGTTCTCAATGAGGAGGATTTAAAAAAAAGTGAAAGTGATCAAAAAAGCGTAGCTTCCACTGGGTCAACTAAGCCCAGTAAAGAGAGTATTAGAAGAATCCCAAAAATGACAAAAACTCAAGCTATTAGAGCTATTCAAGAGTTATTGGTGATAGCTGAAAGATACTTGCTCTTAATGGAACCTGGGCCTCAAGATATTGCTGTCAGCAAAATTAGCAATGGTGAGGAATCTAGTAAAAATGATCCTGAGAAAACGAGGAAAAAGAAACTAAAAAAGACCAAGAAAAAGGACCGTCAAGTAAAAGAACCACTTGTGTCCTCTACTCCCCCATGGGTGGAATCCATTACAGAAAATATGAAGGGTATTACTAGGCATTTGCATACCCTAGAAACAGAAATAAAAAGTCTTTCTGAGCGTTTATGCGATATCGAGGGTAACTCACAGATACGTTGGGAACCGCCAGCATTTGAAAAGAAAAATGAACAGAGGGTCCATCAGTCAGTAGATTTCAAAACAATAAAAAATCTCATAGAGGCAGTAATGACTTATGGGCCCCAAGCTC
Organism: Tamias sibiricus; assembly: GCA_025594165.1. NCBI lineage: Eukaryota > Metazoa > Chordata > Mammalia > Rodentia > Sciuridae > Tamias > Tamias sibiricus. The sequence continues at coordinate 122,249,165 of CM046663.1, read as the reverse complement.
CTTTCACGTTGAGTATGCTGGAGTCCCTTAACACCTTTAGCTTAACCCCCTCAGACTGAAGAAGTCTATGTAAAGCAGCATTAAGCGGGGGGCAATACTTGGTTTGGCGATCGCAATTCCAAGAACTTTGTATAGAAATGGCTAAAAGAAATGCAGCTGCAGGGTTTGGAGACTATAATATAGAAATGCTCACAGGAGAAGGGCAATTCGCAGACTTACAGGCTCAAAAAGATTATGACCCAGGTGTATATTCTCAGATAAACGCAGCTGCCTTTGAGGCATGGAAAACAGTACAAGGACCTGGGGATCTACAAGGTAGCTTGTCAAAAGTGATTCAAGAACCTAATGAGCCATATGCTGACTTTGCTGATCAGGTCTGCGCCATTTTTTGGTGGTGTGTGTGGTGCATGTTAAAGTCATTGTTAGAGACAGAGAGAAAAGTTATCAGAATAAAAAGCTGTTTGTTTCCAGTTCGCCTCTAAACTACTTCCCGTGGCTTTGTTGCTCCAAGCGGCCATCACTCAGGCAGCAACAGTCAACTGACTTGGAAATACTTCAAAAGATGTAACAATTGGCTTTCGCGACCTAAGATGAGCTGGCTTCAGCAATGACTGGCTGGGGCTGAGCAACAGGACATAAGCGTACGTGTCCCTCCTTGAAAATGGGACAGATAAAGAGCACGCACTTTTTCATTTCTGGTTCTTCCTCTTTCCTGCGTGGGATGTGGATAATGTAAATGGAATGCCATGTTTACCTCAAACCATGAAAACAACTGGGAAATGAAGGCCACTGCTAAGAATGGTGGTGTAGAAAGACACTACGTACAGAAGCCAGAAGAAGCCTTGTATCCATTGACCTTGTGAAGCTAACTAAGAACATTGGCCTGCTGCCTGCTGCCTCTGGGAAACCCCGCTCCTTTTTTTTTTTTTTTTTTTCTTTTTTAAGAAACTAAATTTTCATTTTAAGTCACTATTATTTTGGTTTTTTATCATATTCTACCTAATATAGAGACTTTCATACCTGGCTATCACATCTCTATTACTCATAACTTTTATAATGAAAGTTTTTATTACAATCTTATTTGCAAATTAAAGTAAATTAAAAAATTTTTAAAGAGTCAAGTCTCTAGTTCCTTGATAAATGTTTCCAGTTGCTCATTCTGACCACGGTACGCACACATGGCGATGGGAAGCAATGGTGGGGAGACCAAGGGAAATCACAGGCCTGGCATACAAATCAATAATGTGGGCACATCCTAAAAATGAAAGGGACAGATGGAATCCAACCGAGTCCATCAATTGCCAAAAAGATTTTTGGCCAAATAAGATTGAAGGGTCTCCTGAGGGAAGCCTTGGGTGAAATACCTGGCAGGTGATGGGGGAAAGCACAAGATGTACTGACAAGGTGGTGAATCCAACTCAGAAAAATGCCCAGGAAGCACGACAATAGGGAGTGAAGGCAGCAAGACACCATTCCCCAGCTCCAACATCAGGGGATCCCCACTAAGGTATCCCAATTAAGGGGACCCCAGAGATGGTAACAAAGAAGCAGAATGTTGAGCCACCAGGCATGGGGCTGTACCAGAAAATATAGAACCTACTCAAGCCTCCCGACGCCAGTGTCCTCTGAGAGAGGACTGCCAATAGCAACCTGGTGGTTAAGGAAGTCCTCAGGGGACAGCAGAGACAAATCTAATGGGGTTTTCATGATCACATTCCCCCAGGTGGTCACAAAGATTACACTGAGACAGACTGAAAAGTCAATCGTTGTGTGATTCTTCTGCCTTGTCTTAAACAAAATAACTGCCGAATCCATTTAGGATTCAGTTTTTAGACCACGTCAAGTTACTAGGCTTTTAGTACATCCTATGTGGCCAAGGGGAGGGCGTGTGCTATAGAACAGATAAGGATAGATCCCTGTTCCAAAGACGCAGTAACCTAAAAGGAAAATGAGTTGCACGTAGTTCAAAACATCTAAAGAACCTCCATCTATGCTCATATGTACATTCAAACCTTGATGGATATGACTTCAGAGAAAAGGCAAAGAGGAGAAGAAAACCTACACAGAAATCAGGGGCAGGAAGATACGGGTCCTCTGCCAAGCTCTGACAGACATATCATTTGAGCCAGAAAAAAAAAAAAAATTAGGAAGAATGTATTTCAGCAAACAATTAGTGGTAAATAAATATATTCTCAATGAACAGTAAAAGTAAGAAAGAGAAGTAAACTGGGGAAGAAGAAAGGATAATACTGAGCAATCATGGGTTATCATGTTGGAAAGGAAAGTGGAAATTGCTCATTTGTTCATTCATAAATTCATCAACAAACAGTAAATGGATACCCATCAGGTTCTAGGACCTCAACTAACAAACTATTGACTCCTGAACAACAGGGGAGCACCTGGAGAAAAACTATTAGACAACTCCTGCTCATTGGAACTGGTGAAAATCCACATTTCTCAAACTGCCCAATATGGGGAAATGCCTAGATTTTTCTAGGCTTCATCTGCATATAACTGCAGGAAAAAAAATAATAACTAACTTAGAAGTAATGAGACCATCCTTTGGGGTAAGACATCTTTCCTGTAGCATTTCACACACACAGTAAAATTGAGTCCACTTTGGACTCCTGAGTGTTCCAACTCTCACGACATCAATGGTGCTTCTAACACAGTGTGTGCCAATAAATACTTGTTTGTGGATCTTGCTTATTGTCTGCAAAGACCCATGCGATGTTAGGCTAGGGTTGGTCAATTGTCCAAGGTGCCAGACAACAACTTAAGGCTAAGTCCATGGTATGAGTCCTCTGGGAGGTGGTGGCAGATTTTTTTTACAATGTCTTATGAAATTGAGGTCAGGGGTCAGAGATGCTTACAGCAAGAAGCATGTGATAGGTACTGGTATTTAAAACAGAAGTGACTCTGGCTTTAAGTAAATGTTTCATATCCAATAAAGAAGGCTAAGTATCTATCATTCTGATAGATTGCTATAAATGAAACATTAGAGAGGCTCTTAAACACCTTGTTTTAGATCTTCATTACCTGAAATTAATCTTGAGCAGAATATCACACCCAATATGGCTGAACTCCATTAAGTAGCCAGTTAGATAACATAGGCTAAGCTTTGTCTAATAACAGCAGAATCAGGAAGGAATCCAATGATATAATATCACTTCTGCGGCTCAAAAGCTCTGCAAGCCAGAGCAGCAGAGAGTGCTTTCTAGAAATTTTCAAATTTAGCTACCAAGCCCCTGGAGGAAACACCGGACAGTCTCACAGTCTCTTCCAAAAAGCAGCACAAGGGCCATGCTTAGTGTTTTACATAGCACTACCAATAAGGGGAGACTGGTGAGATCTCAACTCTGCAGCGCTGCCTCACCTGAGAACAGCAAGAACTTTGCTGACTTCAGATCCCTTTAAGGACTTCCGCAAACTCATCAGTGTTGGTTAAAATGTCTCTGGAAATGTCCTATGGCAACTTCTATCGATATGCAGAAGGAAACCAAAAGCTCAGGATAGTGTAAATTCAGAGTATAGAGAAGGAGGGGAACACAAAGCCCAAATACAACTAATTCACTCAGCTAAAAACAGTGCAAAAATTTTAAAAATGTAAAAAATTAAATTCGATGCAAATTTCCACGTTAAGGTTTGGATATGAGGTGTCCCCCAAAATCTCATGTGTGAGACAATGCAAGAATGTTCAGAGGTGAAGTGGTTAGATTATGGGGTTGTAACTGAATCCATGAATCAATCTATTGATATGGATTAACTGGGTGGTAACTGTAGGCAGTTAGGGCATAACTAGAGGAGATAGGTCATTGGGACCTGCCTTTGGGGTATATATTTTGTCCCTTGTGAGCGGAGGTCTCTCTCTGCTTCCTGTCACAATGTCCTGAGCTACTTTCCTCCTCCATGCCCTTCCACCATGAAGTTCTTCTGCCTCACCTTTGACCCAGAGATATGGAGTTAGCTGCCCATGGACTGAACCTCTGAAACCATGAGCCATGAGCCAAATAAACTTTTCCTCCTCAAAACTGTTCTTATCAGGTATTTTGGTCACAGCAACAAAAAAGCTGACTAAACCACTTCAAGAATGATAACTCAAACCCCCAAGGAACAGAGGTAGTCATCCCACAATACTTATTTACATAAGTGCATGCCACATATGTGCCCAGAGACTTCTGCACTGCCATGCCACGTGCCCACAAGCAGAGATCCACGTGGACTTTATCATTCCGGAGGGACTTGGAGAACCTTCAGCCTTTACCTTTAGCCCAACAAGAAAAAAGCTATTTGCATTTGCCAGACAATACTTCAAAGCCTACTTTCCAATGGGTTATTTAATAAAGAAAAAAATTTAATTAAGTAATAAAAATATAAAGCTCTTCTGTATCAGCTTTGTCCCCAAGACCATCTCACTCCTACAACAAGCAGAGGGTGGAGCTGGGAAGCAACAACAGTGACTGTCTAGCTACAGTACGGAAGCTTTAGAAACCCTGGCTCAAAATTCATCCAGGAGGGAAGTTTCTCCAAAAAATGAAAACAACATTTCTCTCTAGCACACCATTACCATGCACTACTGTATCTAAACATGCTTCTTCCTTTGACACATCTGGCCCACTTGAATTTCAGCATTATTTACCTTTCCTAATCCACCAATCAATTATTCCTAGTAATCATAGTTAACATGTATATACAAGGTACACTTTTATGTGCTTTGGTTTCTCTGTATCAACTCCATCATCCTAACTACACTCTAAGATAAGTACTATTGCTACCCCCCTCTGAAGAAGTGAGGAAAAGGAGGCTCAGGAAGGCAATTAACTATGCTGCCTGCAGTCACACAGCAATTAAGTGGAAGTCTTGTGATCTGTACTTAGCAATTTGGCTCCATCAATCCTGCTTTTCATCCAACACTGTCCTGTCCTATGGGCTTTATGTGTTTATTCCCCACGTGAACAAGATGAACCCACACTTACAACCTAGAGAGTAATATTAAGGAAAACTGAGTGTTCTTGGACACATTTCTCCCCAGTTCCTCCCATTTCATTCCTTATTCCTAGTATTTAACAATTAGATATTTCTTCTGCTCCCTCTCAAAATATGTTTTTGATATAAACATGGCCATAAGAAATTCCAGCCTGCACAGGAATGACAGGAAACAGGCAATTTGTTTACTTTGACCATGTGGCATGTTCTTAATATTAACACCTTAGCTGGTGTTCTAGGTATTGGGCATTTTGCTTGACTAAAAGAAAGTGAGGCAATTAACACTTATTATGCACTTGCTGGCCACATTCGGGGTGATGTACTCCAAGCTTTTCCCTTCATTCTTCTCTTTAATTATAAAAACAGACCCACCAAAGGTAATTCATGGAACCCCATTTTTAGAAAAAAGAAACAAAACTCAAAAAGGTCCATATTTACATCCTGGCCAAGGAGGCTCACCTACAAGTGATGGCATGTAGATTTACACCAAAACCTGACCTGAAGCTGAGGCTGTTTCTACAGCAGCTCAGTGTGCTGGGTAGCAGATACCATACCCTTTAAAACCAGAAACTATTCTTACGTGGTTGTTTTTTTTTTTTTTTTTTTTTCTCCCTCTGAGCAATGAGTCTTTACAGATTTACTGGTTGTTAAATGCTACTGACTCTAGCTAATTCCCAAATTAACTAGATTCCTTTCAGAGCTTGTAAAATGTGCTACACATTCAACTTCTGAATTTAGCATGCAAGATGATGACCACAGCAGCAAGAACGGAGCAACTTTCTTGTTAGAACAATGCACGCCCAAAAGCCTCCCTTTAATTTCTACCTTCTTTTATGAGGACTATGTGAGCGAGGACACACCTAGGATACCGCATATTAATTTCAACACAGCTAATACCCAAAATGTCCCACCAATTTACTCTTCACTGACAATGTTAAAAGAAAATGATTTATGCAGATCAATCATCTCGCTCATCAAGTCCTACCCTGACAGCCAGCCTTCATCATTGCTATTTAAAAGGCACTGCTGACAGAAAAGACCGACTCTTTGATTAAGGGCCCTGTCTGGCTAACCTTTTATTTGAAGAATGATTGCCGCTGAGTGACAAATACTTTTCCATTCATTTCAAGGCAAAGATATTGACATTCAAATTCTTGATGGCTACACTGAGCAGATGCCACTGTTGGCAAGAGGCATGAGAGCAACAGCAGGTATGCCATGGCTCTAGGGCAAGGGGAGAAAGAATAAAACGAAAAGCAGGCACGCAGCGCTGGCTAAAGATCCTCAACAAAGTGAGCGCCATGAGTCTCGGCCAGATCCTCTTTCCTCACAGTTATCAAAGCAGAGCTGTTTGTAGTTTCGCCCCAGCCCTCTTCTTAGAAATGCCCTTGCTTTACCTTGAGCCTACTAGGAACTGCACAGGCAGTGTGGACTACAAGAAAAAGAGCCCGGGAGCATGAGTTCTCAACCCTGGCAACATCTCCTCCATCCTAAATTGTACATCCCAGCAGACCACAGGCACAAAGAAATGGCCAGGACCTTAGGTGACCAAATACAAATAGGAGGCGCTCCTGAAAACTCGCTCTTTAAAAAAAAAAAAAAGGAAAAACAGGAGACTTTATCCCCATCTGCTAAAGAGAAACAAAAAACAAATGAGGCAGAGATTGACAGAAACAGAGCAAAAAAGACAAACTGAGCTTTAAAAAAAAAAAAGGCAATTTTTCTAATCCATTTCAGGTGGATTTAGATCTTGAGCAGCATCATATACATATAATGTACACACATCTTCACCAGCAGGATTATGTAGCTTGTTTTATTTCTTAAATGCAAAATATTACCTGAAAGGGAAGTGGGAAAATTATGGATTAAGGAAGGCTATTTGTGACAAGAGCCATCACAAAGCCTCCAGATTAATCATTTCCAGGAACAAAGTGAAAATACCTCAGCAGGTCATCAATGATTCCTTTCAAATCCTGCAGAGGTGCAATGTGCAAGTCTTACAAGCATGCTTCACAAGGAAGAGGGTATCCAAGAAAAACAGTAGTTCCAAGCTTCTGGCAAAGTCCCCACGGTGAAATGTGCAGGGACAGTGGAGACTCCACCAGAAACTTCTCTCGTATCACTCCAGGTGGCCAACAGATGACCCAGGCAGCAGAGTAGAGGAAAGCTATAGGACTTCAGAAAGAGAAAACCCACATTTGGCCTGGTGTCGTGGCACATGCCTGTAATCCCAGAGGCTCGGGAGGCTGAGGAAGGAGGATCATCAGTTCAAAGCCAGCTTCAGCAACTTAGCGAGGCTCTAAGCAAGTCAGAAGTCAGTGAGACCCTGTATCTAAATAAAATACCAAAAAGGGCTGGGGATGTGGCTCAGTGGCTAAGTGCCCCAGAGTTCAATCCCCAGTACAAAAAAAAAAAAAAAAGAGAGAGAGAAAAGAAAGAAAACCTACATTTGAATACAATCTCTGCTACATATTAACTAGGAGCTCTGGAGCAGATTACCTCCCAATTCCCTGTTATCCCACCTGCAAAATGGGGATGGGTCTATCTACTTTGTAGGGTTGTCTGTAGATATTAAAAAATATAAACCAAATAAAGCAACTTTCCCTTATCTAAATCCTCCTCCCCTGCTTTTCTTAGCTCATCTCTGCTCACCGGCTTATATAAGAGGAGTCCATGAGGAGTACCAGAAAAATGATGTACAATTACTGCCCTACTTCCTCACTGTGCTACAATGGGAACAAATGAGATAATGTTGACATTAAAGCACTTTATACATTTTAAATCGATATAGAAAGGTTCACTGTGGTTACTATTGTGTTCCACAAACAGGATACTCCAATCCATTTTGATCTTTTTCCTTATTTGTTTCTCCCATCTATATTTCACATGGTGAACACTAAATCAATAACCAATTAATCAATAATCATAAAATCATCTACATTTCTTAGAACTCTTAGTTAGTTGCTTCTGCAACTGACATTTTTTCCCCTAAGTAAAATTTATCAGAGGTTATTATAAAGCAGGCACTGGGACAAGGAAGAAGGAGAAATGCAACATTAGTCCAGTTAAATATACAAAGAGATCATTTCATTATTACATTACATAGTACAAAGGACAATGACAAGGCCAACAAGGAAGGGCGTGACCACCTGGGGAAGTCAGGGAAGATTTACTGCAATGGTGTTAGAGCAAGTCCTCGCCCAGTGTCAGAGGAGGAGGCGACACTTCAGGGAAGAGAACCTGGCATGAAGGCATGGAGGCCTGAGAGATCACCAAGCTCCAGGAGGGACGAGGGAAGTTCAAGTCAGACTATGGATTCGATACCCACTCCTCTAGGGGTGGGGAGCATGAACTTGAAGCTGCCGACATGCAGCTCCTGGTTCAGAAATGTCACTGTCGTGAAAGGCTGGACACAACCAGGGTATCTACTCCGTGTTAGAAACTGGAGTCACAGAGATAAAAAAAATAAAATTAAAAATTAAAAAAAGCCTCTTCACAGAGACGCCTCTAGGGTTGGGGTAAGGATGCTCACTGGCTCTCAGCAGTATCTGAGCAGCTGCTCAACAGGGAGGAGGCTCAACCCACCTGCACTGGTACCTGAGGCATCATGCCAGGTCTGGGGCCTGCACTTCCCACCTGATGTGATAGTGAAGGTTCCTGCTCAGCTGCTTGGCCCTACTGTTTGGTTTCTATGGACTCTGGTGCCAGCCACAGATGGCCCACTTGCACTTTCAGAGCTATGCCCTCCAGTTCTCTGCCTTCTCTTACTGACACTATCCTGCTGCTGTCTTTCTTTGACTGTCCGTCTGCCTGGTGGCTCCTGAATGCATCTCTAAAAGTGAGTGGGCCTCTATCCCAAGCCTCTACCCCTTACTCCCTGTACTGCAGCTGTGGTACAGGTGCAGCCACAACAATGCTATGAGTTCACTAAATCCTATATCATTGTCATTTAAAACAATGTGGGTTTCTAGTCAATACAGATAAAAAAGTATTTAAGACATTCCCAAGCCTGGCCCTTAAAAATATTGAAGTACAAATCTTTAAACCAGGTAGCTTAGAACAACAGAAATATATTCTCTCACTTTTATGGATACCAGAAATCCAAAGTCTGCTGTGAATAAGGCCACATTCCCTCCAAGAGCTCAAGAGGGAGAATCCTTCAGCTCCTGGTGGTTCCTGGCATTCCTTGTCTTGTAGCAGTGTAACTCCAATCTCTACTTCTGTCTTCACGTGGCCTTGTGTGTCTGTGTCCAAATCTCCCTCCCCTTTCTCTAATAAAGACACTAGTTATTAGATTTAGGACCCACTCTAAATCCAGAATGATTGTATCTCAAGATCCTTAGGTCATTCTATCTACAAAGACCCTATTTCCAAATAAGGTCACATTTTGAGGTTCTAGGCAGACAAGAATTTGTCTGGGGGTCACTATTGAACCCACCATACCTGCCTTGCCACCTTGGAGGTCTCATGATCCAGATGGAGCAACAAAACATCAAGTCTTCAGCCAGCCAGATCCCCAGGTGACCATGTGAAGCCCAGTTCCCCCAACACTGACCCTCACTGGGTGTGTAAGGTGAGCAGGAAATGAAACCTGGTGGTGTGAAGCCACTGAGATTTCAGGGTTAATTTGTTACAACTGCAGAGCCCAGCTGAGCTGGCTACCTCTCCAAGCATCCTGCCCTAGCTATGCAACTCAGGCGCTGTTTATGGGCCCAGGGCTAACACCAAGTGTTTTCATTTGGCTTCGTATTTTGCTCAAAAGCCCTTTTAGGTTGCTCTTGCTGAATGTCCTAGGAATTTCTCCCAGAGCTTTGCTTGGCTTGGATCTGACTTTTCGGGTGGGTTCTTGTTTTCCCTGGGTAGTATAATTGGGCTTTTGCTGATAACATCACTGTTTTCTGTACTGGTCCCTGAGGAAAATGTGGTAGCCAATGGTAGTTAGCTTTTGCTTTTATTGGGGTGGGAGAGAAAAGGAAAGGGGTCAAACATGAATGTTTTCCAGCTAAATTCATCCGAAAATGCACCAAGAAAAACAGTAGCCAGGGTCCCTTTCTTACACAAGTGGAAAGAGCACAAAGTTTTAGTTATGCTGCCTTTGATTAAAATTTCCAGCTCTGCAAACTTCTTAGCTAGGATACTTTGAAATGTTACATATTATCACAGAGCCTAGTTCTCCCACCTTTTAAAAAAAATGGGTTAATGCCACATTTCCTTGGTGGTTACGAGGGTTAAATAATACCAAATCCACATTTAGCTGTGTGCACTGATAACAGGAGTTCCCAGGTAAATATGAACTTCCTTTGCTCCTATAGACATGCCAATATATTCCCTCTCGGATCTTCTGCCCTTCTGGGGAAAGGTAAGAGCTAAGTTGGTGTGAATCCATGATCTTCAGCCCTGGTCTCAACTATCCTTGGTGAGGAAGCATTCCCTGGCTTTTCTCTAGTTCATCCTTTCAGATACTACTAATCTATTCCTTGGAAACAAAAGCAAAATAGTGGATAGACTAACTAATCTCTTTAACCAAGTGAGATTTGCTCTTGAATATTTCATGAAAGTTCATTTTGATCCTAGAGTTTGACTGAAAGATCTCTGAAAGTCAGGACTGTGTCTCATCCTGCCTCTGTAAGCCCCACAATCAGTATGATATAAAGTGACCAGGTGTCCCCTGTCCCCTACTCAGTGACCAACCACAGAGAAAGAAGGGCTTGGTTGTTAACATGGTTAAGACGGTATTTGGCCTCCAATAACGGATGTGCCCCCATGAATGGGCAAGTACCAGTAAGCAGGGAAAAGAGGAGGTAGCAGAAGTCAAAACACTTCACTAATCGACCATGAAGAGGCAAGATTCAACTCCACTCTGCAGATTTGCTGGGTCTCTCCAGAAACAGACCAACTTAATCGTCTGTTTACTACACCCTCCCTAGTTGGATCAGCAAAATTTGCTCTTACAGTTGTGTAAATATTTAAATTACATGTTATGTATTGTATAGTATATATTAGATAATGTGTGTATTATAGATAAACATGCAATATAGATCTACAGCACCTGCTTTGTGCTGGGCACTGTTATGCTTTACGTATATATTAGCTCTTTTAGTCTTCACAAGTAAATAACTTAGATGCATTTTTGTTTTTGTAGTACAGGGGACTAAATCCAGGGGCACTTTACCACTGAGCTACACCCCCAGCCATTCTCATTTTTTATTTTGAAACATAGTCTAAGTTGCCCAAGCTGGCTTTGATCTTTTGATCCTCCTAGCTCATCCCCCCGAGTAGCTAGGATTCTAGGTGTGTGCCACAGCACCCAGCCCACATAGGTGCTATTGTTATCATCACCTTACAAAGATGAGACTGCAGTCCAGAGAGGTTAACTTCCTCAGCATCACAGAGCTGGCAAGTAGCAAAGCCAGAAATCAGATCCTCCGGCCTGGCTCTGGAACCCATGCTCTTAGCCACCAGACCACACTGCCACTCGAGCAGACAAGGGAGTAGAAAATGAGCCTTTCGTCAGGAGGCTGTCACACCTTAAAAGACTCTGAAGAGAGAGCTCTTGAACAAAAGAAGCTTGTTGTGGGATCAGGGTACTGAGCCCCTACTGCAAAGGGACAGACCTGCACAAGAAAAGAGCTGTGATGACACTCTTAGTGATAACAGGAGCCAAGACTCTAGCAAGCTTTTAAATGGATATCTTTGGTCTGAGATGGGCTAACCCATGATTAACACCCTGAATCCCTGCAGTCTGTGTGCTCTGAGGGCCCAGAGCACACAGACAAAGGAAATGAAAGGGGCCAAGGAAAGGGTCCAGAAAGCCTTGTGGAGTCTGCCTAGAGCTTCACATCTTTAATATACAAACTGCTAGGGGCCAGGGACAGCCAGCTTTCCCACCAGCCTTGCAAAATTCTGCTGCCCATACCTTCCTCTTGTTTACCATTACTGAATAAATCATTTCAGTCTCCTCCAGCTTTGGCCCTGCTCCACCATAAACAGAGTAAACCAGGACTCCCCACTCAAGGCTGTCATCAAAAGCAGAGGGCACAGTGTTCTCTCCCCGGCTCTGCAGCCCTCACGGGCAATGTCCCCTCCTCCCTCCGTAGGCATATCGGAATGAGCAACATTTGACTGTTGATTCTTTCATCTCTGCGGCTTTGAAAACCTCAAACGTCATATCGGATCTACAACAAAGAGCGGGGACTTCAGGGGTTGACAGCACGGCCGTAATTAAAGACAACCATCAATGAGCTGCCATGTTAAACAATGCCACGTTATAGCTGCTCCAAAACCAACTGTTTACCTTTCAGGCATTTCTATGGAAAGGTTTTAAACAGGTGCAGTTTAAATTGTTTTCATAAAAGATATGCAAACAGGAGGTTTCTTCTCCCCGAGACAGGGTGAAATGTACAGTACACTCTTCCCTCACTAATAATGTCCAGTTGATGTACTCAGGAGGAATAATCTCTAGTGGCCATAATAGAATATGGATTTCACTGGAATTTTTAAAAGGATACAATGAAAGATGGAATGGGAAACAATCCCAAGATTTCTCTTTAAGTTGCTTCTGGCCCACGGACCTCAGTTTCCCCCTTTCTAAAATAAGAAGGTTGCATGTTCAGCTTATGTTGACACACAGAACCCTTTTCCCAAATCAAGTCCAATAGACGAAACAGAGAATCTTAAGTTTTGAGAGTGGCTCAGGGTCCTTCCTGCCCCATTATGCCCCTGCAAATTTTCTAGAACTCAGAACCACTGAGGTGAGTTATCTTTGTGAGTTCTTCTAGGATCAAAACTCTATGATGGCTGTGTGTGGTGGTGCATACCTCTAATCCCAGCAGCTCAGGAAGTTCATACAGGAGGATCGTGAGTGGAAGCCAGCTCAGCAAACTTAGTGAGGCTCTAAGCGACTCAGTGAGACCCTGTCTCTAAATAAAATGTAAAAAAGGGCTGGGGATGTGGCTCAGTGGTTAAGCACCCCTGGGTTAGGGTTCAAGCCCTGGTATCAAAAAAAAAAAAAAAAACCTCTATGATGAAGAAGAAGAATCAGCAATTTAAAACACGTAATTCCGTCTGTGGTCCACAATGTTTTTCTTACTGTTCAACATCTAAACAGCACTGAACAGACATGTTCTGAGTCCACTGAGTCCATGAATAACAAAGCAAGTGCTGAAGAGCTGCTGCTCTACTTCTCCTCGAGTTTCAGATAGGGTAACTACACCAACAGGAAAGGGAACGAGGCCCAGTTAAAGCACATCACCCTGCTCTTCTAGCTTGCTCACTGAACTTCCTTACTGGATGTTCATAGCTGGCGCATCATCCTGGCACCCAGCAGGTCCAATGTGAGCAGAAAGAATGTGCTCACTGCACAATGGAATCCCACACCAGCCCCCCTGAGGTCTGCATTTCTCCTATTTCTAGATCTACCCATATGCTGCAGACCTCTGGAGATTTTTGGAGTTCTTGGAATATCAGTCCATTCAGAGACAGAAGCATTGCTGCCTTGGATGATGCCATAAGACAAGGTGGGGACAAGGAACGACCAAGAAACCCCTGTGGAGCAATGTGAACAGAGATTCCTCTGTGGGATTCAGGTATTAAAGCTGCAAACAGAACATCATGACTTAACACATTGACCCCTGGCAGAATTTCTCAAAATCTGAGTCTGTGACACTAGTAGAACAAGGAGTCATGAGTCATCACTTGTTTCTTTGTGTTTGTTTGGGGCACGCCAGAAGGAGTGTGAAGGCAGGGGCTGGGGTTGTGGCTCAGCGGTAGAGCGCTCGTCTAGCACGTGCGCGGCCCGGGTTCGATCCCCAGCACCACATAAAATAAAATGCATTGTGTACAACTAAAGCAAATAAATAAATATTTATAAAAAAAAATAAGTGTGAAGGCTGAATCTGACTGCTTTTTATAAAAATAATATGAAGACTCCTTCTCTGGCCATATCCAATCCCCTTGATAGTCCTTTCCCAGTGGGGCTCCACAAAATCTCCAAAGATGAAGACCAAACCACTAGGAACCACACTTCTATGAAGGGAGGGTTGACAAACAGTTCCAGTCAAGGAGGAAGGAGCCAAGAAAAGGTAGATGAAACAGAAACCCTTCCTAACTCAGGCTGGGCCAGAGGATCCTCCCCACCCTCCCTCACAGATATCACTCTTCCTAGTCTTGCTTCCTGCCAGCCTGGAGAGCTGCATTTTAAAAACAATGACCCTTTATGGTGAGTGTTCATACCAGTTTAAAGTTCTAAACATCAAAGAACCAATAGTGATTGAGCTGGAGAAGCTTCCCTCCAGGATCTGGGGAACTGTCCTTGGGCAGTTTGTATTTAGTAGAAATATATTCTCCTTTAAGTTGTCAGTTGTCTTTTGCTGTTTTCAGAAGGAAACCAGACATAAATAAAGCAAAAAAAAAGGTGTTTGAGATAGGCCACTGATTACTGGTTTACTTTTAAAGCTGAGAAACAACACTGTCTTCCAAGGATGGCTACATTATGGTAATATCCTTTCTCATAAATTTACTCTTACCCTTCTGCTCGTCTATAAAACAGCCTGCTCCTCATCTAGACTTGGCCCGCATACAGAACTTTTAACTTAAAATATCTAACAATATGTCATATCCACCAGATACATGACAGCTATTCCTAAGATACATAATATTATTAATTGTTTTTGAATATAATTGAACTGTTATGAATCCAAAAAGTATAAAAATGACATTGAGTCATCAACAGTTCTTGAAACATTATATACACAAAAGAAGAAATACTAACAAGTCCAACACTACTCATAATTTCAAAATTATACCCTTTGAAGCCAAAATGACATGAAGAGAAACAGAAAGGATGGAAGAACTTAAAAATTGTAACGCTTGAAAATATTAAACTTGCCTCCTGATAAAAATTAAGTGTGAGGTAAATTATTTTTTATGTTTGCAGAACTGTCAAACAATGTGCTGTCTCCTTAAGGATTTAAGGAGACAAGGCTGAAGCATGTGGAGAGATCTGAAGATACCCACAATGCCAAAGGGATGAGACTGACTTCAACTTATTCACACCCTCTTAGCTGAGCCCCTCTCCTCTGAACTCTTACTTTGATAAGCATGATAGAAGCTAGGAAAAACAAACAAACAAACAGACTAAACCTCAAAAGAGCTTATGGGCCCACTGAGGAGATAAGAGACAGTGAAATTTTTAAAAATAGTTAAGCAAAACTATCTTTGATTAAATGCCCAAATAAAAGTTCTTGGAGGTACTTTGGGGGAGGGGGGGGTAGAGCAGGAAGACATCAATGTGGGCCAGCGTAGCTGAGGGGGCTTCATGGTAAAATTTCTAACTTCAGCTCCTTAAAGACCGAGTCTCATTTTGGAAGGTATGAAGGAAGCCAGAGGGTGTTTACAACAGGGAGGCTGCTCAAACAGCAGCTTAAAGGTTGAAACAAATATAACATGGGGGAAGGACAGCTGAAATGAGTGGCCCAGCCAAAGGCCTGGGCTGCAGGCCTCCCTCATTCCAAGGAATTGGAAAACATCCATCTTGCTCCTTCTCCCCCATGGTTTCTCAGGGCCAGCTTCATTAAGAGTCCCTCAGGACTCAGAATTCTGAGGTTCCCAGTGTCCTCCTCTCACCAGGCTTGCTCCACTAGACCCAAACAGGACTCCACTAGGTTTATCAGCATAAGTGACAAATTTCCTTCCCCCTGTTCCAAAGACAGTGTTTGCTTTCAGAACCCATCAAACTGGTTAGAACTGAAAGCTTTCTTTCACATGCCTAACACACGACAACATCCCTACACAGCACCCCTGCGCTATCCTAACACCAGTGATTCTCAAGCAGGGGCACTCTGACCCGACTTTGAGGCCAGGGATGCTGCCACACATCCTTCCATACATGGCAATGCCTACCACCACAAGGAATGTTCTGACCCAAAATGTCCATAGTGGTGAGGTTGAGATGGAATGAATATAAACATTTGTGATATTTTTCTGAACAAATTTATTTTAACAAGATGGAGAACCTGACGTTTTCTTTCCATTAACTTCACCCAGACCTATCCACTTGCAACTTACCCCAAATTCCAAAGTGCTCCCCAGAGCAAAATTGCCTAATCCATGCAACCCTGATTATTTTCTCCACCCTGCAGCAATAACAACAAAAACAAACATACATTCCACCATGAGAGGGCTACACAGAGGGCAGAGCCTCAACGCCTAGGAAATGGACTTGCCACCCCCACAAATGAAACACGCGCACCTCAATCCAAGAGCCAGCACTTTTTTTTTTTTTTTTAATCTTTGGTGTCCTTCCAAATTTAGACACACTTTAAAGCACTTACATTTTAATAGGGAGGAACTTCATTATCCAAATGTTTTCCGTTTGAGTACTTTCAGTTGGGGGTTTGCATAGGGAACAATAGCCATTGTACTCTAAAATATTCACAAGTTTTAATATGAAACTTAAAAGTCAAACATCCCTTCCAAGTTGCATCCATCCTTGACACTTGTATCAACAGTTTAAGCCTAGTGTGTGATTAAATATTATATAAGCCCGGAGCGCAACTCAATTGCAAAAGACGTAGGCCTTCATCAGCTCAGTTGAAAATGACAGAAAAACACTGAAATTATGCACACAGTCATAGATACTGCATCCTGAGACAAGTGAACAAACAAAATTCAAGAGGATAACAAAATTTTATGAGACATTTAAATGCTGAAGGATTAAAAAAGACTCTTAAAAAATTGTTGAAGTCCTACTTTTAGAAAAAATAAACAACTTTTATGATTATAAAATAAAAGCAAGCAGGAAGTAAAAGATATTACTGTGCCAGCATGTGGTTCTGTGAAAGAATTTATGGGAGAAATTAATATTTTTTGTTCTGATTAAATTATATTAGCAATTATATAATTATGTATGTATATATAAATTTTTGTTTTATATACATATGTGCACACACACATATACACACACACACACACATACTTTTTATTGTTTTTTTCTTTTGTTGTTGTGGTTGGACACCATAACTTTATTTATTTTTTTTTCATAACTTTATTTTATTTATTTATTTTTATGTGGTGCTGAGGATCAAACCCAGCGCCTCACACATGCTAGGCGAGCGCTCTACCGCTGAACCACAACCCCAGCCCCTACACAAGTACATTTTTTTTAAAAAAGTTTCAATTTTCAAGATTAAATTACAAACTTCCCCCACACACACATTTACTATTACAAGTTGCTTTCCAATTCAGTTGATTCACCTTAGGTGGCCCTTTACCTGTACTAATGACTGTGATACCACAGACTACCCCCTGAAAATCCTGACCTTGAGGTGAAAGCAGAGCTACCAGACAGGCAGACTGTCTTTCCCAGTGTCACTCAGTGACTAAGCTGGCAATATGAGCCCTGCATTACCTCTGTTCATTAGAGACCCCACTTCTATCAGACAACCACAACTAACTCCCAAAACGTGGGAACTAGAAGGTATAAAGAAAGCTGAGTGTGCTGACAAAAGGCCCCAAATCCCTCCAGATTCCGTCACTCTTAGAACAAAGTCCCAACCCCTCACCTGCGCTCACCAGGCCCTAACCCGCCCTGACTCCTGCTGCCTTGTCACCCTCATCTGACATCTCTCTTCAATCTATAACCAGCCACTCCATGTTCTCCCTGGTTCTGGAACCTGCCAAGACTTTTCATATGCCATGTCTTTGTCTGACAGTCCTCTGTCTGCAATGTGCTTCCACAGGACTTTCCATCCTGATCCACAAATCTCTGCAAATCCCCTCCCAAGATGACCTTTCTTACCAGCCTACTGAGTACCCTCAGAGGTACTGAAATGTGTAGAGAAAGTTTTTATTAAATGTATAAACAAAAGAATAAATTACTATGATGTCAGATGGGGAAGGGAGGGAGGACTGATGGATGAGTACATGGATGGACAGCTGGACAGACAGAAGGCAGGAGTGAGCTAGCCCTGGCAGGAGTTAGCCAATATCTGCTGTCAATAGCCATTATCCCCTATGGCCATTTTCCAAGCAATTGTTTCTCTCCCTTGGATCATTTGAGACTGAATCAGTGAATCCAGAGCTAGGCAGGGAAGAGCCTGATTAAGGTCACTGCACTAACCCCCAGGGACAGCTCCCCATCATCCATTTTCTCATGCTTTGTGTCAAGTCTTATTTCCAGCCCCTCCAGTGGCCAGGCGTCTATTACCTCCCCACGGACACATCTACACACTCTCCCCATTGTGAAATTTGTCCTGATTTTCCCAGCCTAAATTCCTCTCTGCTTAACTTCACCCCATTACTCACAGCTATCTCCCTCTGGACTACAGTGAACGACAACTCTGTGGAACTCACTTTCTCTTCCTGGCTTCCCACAACTTTCCAGTCCAGTTCCCTATTCCTTGGTGAAATAGCATGACAAGAGACTCACGCAACAAGAGTTTACACAAATGTTCTGAATTAGAACTTGGTCGTCACCACCAGCCCCCCCCCCCACCCCCGCACCCACCCTTCTTTCTCATCCATCATTCCCTCACCCCTTCCCACCTCTCCAGCCTCCAGCAGGCCAATGGGCTCCTATTTTTCCATTATGCAATTTTTTTTTCAAAATAGAGTCCTATGTTTAAATGTACACAGAAAAATTCTGGAAGGCTGTACAAGAAGCCATTAATGGCAGTGACTTCTGGGGAAGAAAGAGCTATGAGAAAAATTACTAACTTTCTTCTATACCTTTCTGTGCCATTTGCATTTTTAACGATGTACAACATTTTTAAGTAGTGGCAAAACACACATAAAATTTACCATCATACCCATATTTAGGTAGGTATCTTGGTGATAACAAGTACATTTACATTATTGCACAACAATCACCACTGTATGTAAAACTTTTTCAATGGAAAATTTACACATTAAATTTTTTTGGGGGGGGTACCAGGGATTGAACTCAGGGGCACTTGACCACTGGGCCACATCCCCAGCCCTTTTTTGTGTTTTTAATTAGAGACAGGGTCTCACTGAGTTGTTAAGTACCTCAGCCATTGCTGAGGCTGGCTTTGAACTCGCGATCCTCCTGCCTGAGCCTCCCAAAGTGCTGGGATTACAGGCGTGCGCCACTGCGCCTGGCTACATTAAATTTTTAAAAGCATCATCCTTAGTCAACTGTAACATAAAACAAATAGAAACAGATGCTATGCCCAAGCAATAGAAAACAAATTTCCATGTTCCTTGGCTATTTTTATTATATTAAAAACTTCAAAACATAGGAGGACAGTACTCAATAAAACTTTTTCCTAAGGGAGAAAATTAACGAAAAGTTAATTAATTAATTAATTCAGCTTTATTCCCTCCTCTCTGCCATCCTTCTAATAATGATGAACCAAAAATAAGTACATGTGTTTGCATTCAAGTATAGAGAAGCAACATCTTTTCAAAACAGAATTATGGTGATCACAGCAGTTTGTGAAAAAAAAAATTATTAGCTTTATTACCATGAAAGTAGTTTGAATAGGAGTCTTCCAGCTGTTAAATCTGATCATCAGAACACTGCCAATTTTCTCGGCCACACAGTCTTTTTGTGCAGTGCAGAATATGTTGCAATTAAGGGATTTTCTCACTTCTTAATAATCCTCAAATCTGGAGGGCTATTTACTTTTTTTATTTAGTAAATAGCAATACAAGTAATGATACCATCCTGGATCCTTTGATATAATTTCATAACTTGTGGAAGTGGTAGTGACAGCCACATGTGAAGATAGTGATTTTGTGCATGTCTGGTAGCTGCACTTTTAGTTAAGCATCCCCTGTCTGACAGCATAAAGGCTACAGCAAACCTCTGATTGTAATTTCTGAAATCAAAACACTCCCTCAAGTCCCACATGTTTCATAGGACATGTTCACTTTGCCCGTCCCTGATGGGTTCCAGCTCCTGTTAAGTCTGACTCCTTCTTGAACTCAATGTTCTTTCAACAGTGATAGCTCAGTTTTGAATCGCCGGCTCTGGCTGATTGAAGGAAAGTCAGTTTTCTGAAACAGGGTACATCTGGGGGACCCGTTGTGGTTAGTTATTAAAAAAAAAAAAAAAAAAAAAAAAACCCTAAATCATTTGTGTTTAGGAATTTAGAATTATCTCACACATATATTCCAATTCTTTCTCTTTCATACGCATAGACTTACACACACAATCACACAGTCGCTTTTTATATTAAAGAACCTCAAAGAGCCACCTGGCTATTGGAGTCAGGTATTGTGATATGACATACAGTCATCGCTTGTGGGTAGAGAAAGACTAATTTAACAGAAGCTAAGACTAAGGACCACATTCAGAGTAAAGGAACAAAGAGAAATACCTACATGTCTAACTCTACCTGGAGACTCTGCAAATGGTATGTGAACTAAAATGGAAACTAATAGCATGGTATAGATAATGAAATACTAGAGTAGGATCTGGATATTACATCCAAATCCCAATTTCAGTGTTTACCATCTGGGTGCCTTTCCTTAAATAAGTTACAACCCGATAGTTCACTTACCCATAAAATGGAATGATTATAATTCATCTCATATACAGGTTTTTATGGGAATAAAATAGACAATGTACAGCAGAGAAATTATTAAGGTTATCTTTACAATAATCTATTCCATTTCTTTCCTATAGAGGTTCCTCCTATATAGTACACCAATGAGTGAATATGGGATGTCCAGTACTGATGCCAACCCAACTTCTGGGATGGGTGAGATGTGGACACCAGGGTCATCAAGGGCTGTATTAGATTCCTATTGCTGCCATAACAAATAACCAAATACTTGGTGGCTTATATCGATAGAAATTTATTCTCCCACAGTCTGGAAACCAGAAGTTTTACATCAGAATCTCCAAGGCTCTGGAGGAATATCTGTTCTTTGCCTCTTCCAGTTCCTCCTGCCTGTTGGCACTCCTTGGCTTGTGGCCACATCACTCCAATCTCCATGGACAACATCTTCACATGCTCTCTATCCTCGTATCACTTTCCCTGCATGGGAGTCAAATCTCTCTCTGCTTCCTCATAAGGACACATGTAGTTACATTTGGACCTACCTAAATAATCCAGGGTAATTTCCCATCTCAAAATCCTCAGCTTTATCACATATGTGAAGGCATCACCATATAAGGTAACATTTATAGATTCCAGGGATTAGGACTTGATGTCTATGGCAGGGGACAGAGGTTGGGTAGGGAGTACCACAGTCACCAAAGACAGAAAGGACAAATAGATCAGGAGAAGACCCTAATCAAATAATTTTTAAAAATTTCAAAGTGCCCCTTGAAGTAGAAATTACATAAAATTTTTAGTTTTATTTATATTGATGAATGAATGAGTAATGTCAGTCTTCCTGAATCATTAAGTGGACATGAACTTGGTTTGGTGGGGATAGAGGGTGGAATAGAATGGCGAGCCTTCCAGGATATGTCTGCAAGTAGATAGGAGGCATTAGAAAGCATGAAATCCCTAGAGAGGACTCAAAAGGAGCACAGAGATATTCCTCTTGTTTCACATCTGAGCTGAGAACGGTCCCCATGTATGGGCCACAAGGACAATGAGAAGCTCATTCTTTTACTTTTTAAGAACTGTTCTCTGAACGTACAGTACATACCAAGCACTGCCCAGGCACTGGGGAGAAAGCAACAAACTAATCAGATGACAATGTTCCTCTCCTAAGGACGCATCCTAGTGAGGGCTAAGTCAGTTCAAAGCGGCAGCTGTTATAGAGGACCTAGTCTGTGTCCAATACTTTGGTGCATAAGACAAAATCAATTTCTACAGCAAACTCACTTGGCAAAAGTCAGTCAGTGATATTTCCAAGACAGTGGCCTAAATCCACCCAATCCTCCAAATGACCTGTCCCGCAGCACAGAAGTCTAGAGCACTTGAGACAAGCCACCCCTCTGTGGGATCACTTTTTAGGAGATGGCACACTACCGAGAGCCTCCATCCTCCACCGCCTCCTCACATCACGGATTCGGAAAGCTCCTCCTGTCTATCTGATTGCATGCTCCAAGCTTCCCACAGGAGGGTTGCATGATTAAGTGGCATTCAATCTTCTCTGCTGGGTGATGTCAGGCTCCGCAGCATCACCACTCAGAGTGGGCACCCCAGTGGCTGGAGGGGGAGTAATTCTGAGTAAAGAATGGGCATGAAGAAAAGAGGGGAAGTTGGCTCCTTTTCATTCTGCACGTGAGCTTCTCTGGGTCCCATAAATTCCTCTGCCCTGTATATTTCACTCAGCTGTCTAAATGAGGTTTGCTCATATAGCCACCACTGTGCAGAATCAATCATGCCCTTCTGCACAGAATGTTAATTGTGTGCCTCTCAAATAAAAAAAAAAAAAAAAAAAAAAAAAAGAAATGAAGCACACTGCAGAGGCCTTGGAGAAAACTTGAAACCAATTTTTGGGAATTTACAATATTTTTAAATTGCCATGTGAAGTAACAGTCACAAACATGGGGGTGATCAAGCTGCAATCGAGGTGCCTTTTTCAAGGCACTTCTATCAATTGTTCCACCTAACACTTCCAGAACCAGTCACTGAGCTGCCTGGCTAAAGAAGTCCTGAGCACTCCTGGTAACTAGTGTCCTCAGTTACTCTGCAAATTTAGCCATTCAAATTAACCTGGGCTGCAAATCCTCCTTTGTATCTGGTAGGGGTTGGCTCATCCCAGAGGTAAGAAAAGAAAAACAACTAACAAAGAGCCTCCTCTTCTTCCTATTGCTTACATCCAAAAGCTGCAAATACATGACACTGGTTAATGCTGAAATTAAATGAAGTACATGAGTAGCAACAGAAAAAGTCTTGCCTGAGTCACCATCTAGTGCCTGGGATCCAAGGTCTCTGTTTTAGGTAATCTTAAAGGTTTTTATTCTACAGAGATCACATTATTAAACTACAGAAATTCTTTGAACAGATAGGCACTAACACATGCACATGCATATGTACACACACACACACACACACACACACACACAATTTCTACAGGGAGGGCAAAGAGCTGACTCCACAGTCAGAGCCTTCAAGGATCCCATTGTTTCCTAAGGGACGGGATGGACACAGTGACAACCAGATTGCCTTCCACCACCAATTTTGGGAACATGTGAAAAATACGGTTTGCAGCTTGCTGGTATGTGGTCCGAGATGACTCATAAATCTTCCTTTATCTCCTTCGTGGTGTTAGCAGAAAAGGATGAGTTGCTTTTTTCCATCTCATTCTCCCGTCTATCTGTCTGTTAGCCGTGCCCTTGAGCAAAGATTACTGATGCCCTGCCTTTGATATATGACACATCACCCACAGCAGCTTTTCATCAAGTGAATTAACCTGGAAAAATGCAAACCCACCTGCCAGTTGCTTCCAAACTTTGCACAATTCCTTTGTGTACTTCCCCTGTAACATGCATCAGGCAGGAGGGTGGCAAGGGCAAGCTAAAGAAATGTGGAAAATTAAGGGAATCTAAACTGGGTCCTCTATGAAATAACTCACTCCCTGAAATAGGCTGCTTTTGCATAGAGACTTCCAGAGGGGGCTGCAATGAAACACCCCTGCTCAGCCATGGTGTAGAATGCTTTGCACCTCCTGTCTCTTCCCCCAGTCATTTACACTGTGTGGCTGGAATAATGACAAGAGCCTTGGCAGCCGTTGATGACATGGTTATAGAAACTATTTGGTGACTTCCAATCAATAATCTAGATGGGTTGGGGAGGAGCCTGGAGCAGGAAGGAGTAGGCAGACAGGAGAAAGGGGGAGGGAGAAAAAGGAGAGGCTAAGACAGAGAGGAGGGAAAACTAAGGAAACAAAAGCAAGAAGTAAATCTGAACTTGGACTATTCTGCCCATCACCCCCACAATTGGGGCTCCATGCAACCAGATTCATGGAGCAGTTCTTGAAGCCTCCCAAATATCAGGGAACAGTAAACAAAGACCACATGCCTGACACCTTCAAGGAAGGAACTCTTGGTCTAAGTGCTCAAGCCAGAAGGCACCCTGGGAGTGTCAGTCTTCACCCCTGCATCCTTCAGCGAGAGAGCCACGGACCCACCCAAGATCATTCAGCTAAGCAAGGTGGGGATAGGGCTGGAAACCAAGTTCCCAGCTCCAGGGCACAGTCCAATACAAATACTACCTCTCCCCAGCCAGGCTTAGGACTTCCTCCTATCATCCCCCATCAATTTTCTTTTATTTTTAATTATTTATTTTTTACTGATTTTAAATAGACAGAATTCATTGCATGGGGGAAGTAAGAAATGTTTCTAAGCCAGAACAAAGCGAGACTCTGTATCTCTTGTTTACCCAAGTAGTAAACTGTTTTACCTTCATATCATCCTTGATTCTGATAATAAAGCAGTTATTCTTTTCAAGGTGACGTGTCTACTGTGTGTGATTCCTTGAAGGCTTGTGATGAGAGAGATCTTCCTGTAATTTATTCTTTAAAAAATGGAAATCCAAAGAACTCAAACTATCAATCATAATTATCTTGCCCATACTCTAATTTTAAGGGAATATTGCAAAGACTTGTTTTGTTTTGTTTTGTTTTTTAAAGGACATTATTTTAAATCTTTCGTAGGCTATCCTGGGCTTAGTAAACATGCAGTCCCTATCTTCTACATTTACATTTCTGGCCAACAGGAACAGATTGTTCAAAATGACTCTGAAATCTTTCATTGTCAAGTAAAGACTAAATTTTATCATTCGCTACACTTCCTAGAGAAACAAAGGGTATTACTGGATTTTAGAAAAAGTTTTCACAATAAAACTTGAACTCAAAGTGGTGTCTTGTAGGCTTCAGTTAGTCAGAAAATTAAACTGTCCAAGACACCCTATTCCCTAAACATTCCGGCTAAATTTGAAAGTAGAAATGAGAAAAGGATAATACATTCAGGCCCATTGACTGATTAAAATATAACAGGTCTCAATTCCCCAGGGAGTCGGTCTCTTCCTTGGTAGGAGAAAATGAAACTTCCCTTCATGCTGACCAACCTAATAGTTTCCCACAACATGGTGACCACTGGCAGAGAGTGGCAGAAAGTGGATTAACAGATTACACTGGTGTTTCTGATAAACTTGATGAACTGACAGATCATTATCAACACAATAGTAAATAACATTTATGGAAGGCCTACTATCAGGCCAAGGATTCCAAAAACTTGATCTGTGTTGTATCCTTAGAGGTCCCCACCAACCTCATAAGATAGGACACTATTGTCCCCATTCTATAGATAAGCAAACTGTGGCACAGAGAGGTTAAGTAACTCATCCAAGGATGTTTACCTGTAAAGATTCAAACCCCTGTGATCTGTCCAAAATCCACAGCACTGTACAAGGTGAATCAGGTCCAGGTTTGTTGTGTCAACACCCTGCTCAGGGGCCTGGGCAACCATCTTCACCTCCAGGAAAAATAAAATGTGGTTCTGAAATCCAGCTCAGGGTCAGAAAATGACAAAGAGAAAGCCCCCAGTAATTGTGCTCTACTCACCTGCTCTCATTTGGGGGTCAAGGGAGATAAACATAAAAACCTTCAAATCCTTGAAAGTGTTATATCAAAACTTCAAGAAAAATCTTTGTATCTTTCTGAAACAACAGTCTCTTAACACACCTTCTTCTCAGATATCCCTCTTTTTTTAATTGTGGCTAAATGTATATTCCATAAAATTTATCGTTTTAACCACTTTGAAGAGTATAATTCATTGGTATTAGCCACATTCGCAATGTTGTACAATCATCACCTTCATCCATTCCCAGAAATTTATCATCCTCCCAAGCAGAAACTCTGCATCCACTGAACAATAACTTCCCATCCTAGCCTCTGGTAACATCTACTCCCCTTTCTTTCTCTACTGAATTTGCCTCTTCTAGATAACTCATATAAGTAGAATCATACAGAACGTGTCTTTTGTGACCAGTTTATTTCATTTACCATAATGTGCTCAAAGATCATCCATGTAGTGACAGGTATTAGAATTTCATTTTTTTAAAGACTGGATAATACTACATAGCATATACACCATATCGTGTTTATCCATGCATCTCTCTTTTTTTCTGGGTGATCTTTTCTTTAAAAAAAAAAAATGTTTATTTGTTTTAGTTGTACACAATGCATTTATTTTTATGTGGTGCTGAGGATAGAACCCTG
Organism: Tamias sibiricus; assembly: GCA_025594165.1. Classification (NCBI taxonomy): domain Eukaryota; kingdom Metazoa; phylum Chordata; class Mammalia; order Rodentia; family Sciuridae; genus Tamias; species Tamias sibiricus. The sequence goes on along the minus strand of CM046663.1, from coordinate 122,223,029 downwards.
GCCACACTCATGCCAGGGGAGCGCTCTACCACTGAGCCACAACCCTAGCCCTGATTTTTTTTTTAATTTTAAATTTATTTATGTATTCTAATTTGTTATACATGACAGTGAGATGCATTTCAATTCATAGTACACATAGAGAGCACAATTTTTCACGTCTCTGGTTGTACACAAAGTAGAGTCACATCATTTGTGTCTTTAAACATGTACTTAGGGTATGATGTCCACCATCTTTTCTACACTAATTCTCCCTCCCTTCCCTTCCCTTTCCCTTGCCCTATCTAAAGTTTCTCCATTCCTCCCATGCTCCACGCCCCATCCCCATTATGGATCAGCATCCACATATCAGAGAAAACATTCGGCCTTTGGTTTTTTGGGATTGGCCTAGTTCACTTAGCATAATATTCTCCAACTCCATCCATTTACCTGCATCCATTTACCATGATTTTATTCTCTTTTAATGCTAAATAATATTCCATTGTGTATATATACCACAGTTTCTTTATCCATTCATCTACTGAAGAGCATCTAGGTTAGTTCCACAACTTAGCTATTGTGAATCGTGTGGCGACAAACATTGATGTGACTGCATCACTGTAGTATGCAG